>JAEIIH010033831.1:0-41880 GCA_018904745.1 Drosophila orosa | reverse complement strand
TCCCAATTTTTAACTTGGTCAACTAAGTATTTTCTTTATGCCTAAAGACCTAGTAGCTTTCTAAAGATAGTTGTTATTAAATTTGTTGTATTATAATTATAATGTGAATAGTATTATATTATTTCCTGAAATCCCTTAAGGCTACCCACTGTTCCCATGTGTGCTGTGTTGGCGGCAATCCTTGCTATTTTTATTGCTGCCTGAAACCGCAGGCAAAACGCAGCCATGAGTGAGTCCTCTATCAAAGTGCGGCTGCCTGATGCCTGTTCCCAGCTCCCAGCTACCAGCTTCCCAATCCAAGTTCCAGTTGCCATTCAGCAGTCGCTGCTCTGCGAAGCTTTCTGGTCCTCTGCCGCCAGACTGGCAAAGTGTTTTGTGGCTGTGCCGCACTAATGAAAATGTCAAGTAAATTCCTGCTTTCGGACGGAAACTGCTGCGACACGATGCTTCTGCCCGATATCGAGTCAACTATCTCCCTGGTAGGATGGCTTTTTATGGGATCCTGTGTGGGGGGTTGTGGGTGGCAAATGCATTTTCGTGCCGGCTTCAAGTTAGCTTCCGCTTCATGTCCCGCGCGTTGATGGCAATTGTGTTTGGCTTTGCTAACCCCTCTCTCCCCATTATAAAGGCAATGAAAAGTGATGAGGCAGAAATCAGAGCGAGAGACAGTGGGTAATATTATTTGCACTGCCAACCCATTTCATCCCACACACACACACAGATACTGATTTTTTGAGCAGTTTTCAGTTTTCAGCATTCAGTTTTCAGCTCTCTGAATTTATCTACGGTGGAAATTGCATGTCAACCGGAAAGTAGTTGTCAAGATTGTTAAGTCCTTATTTCTTTCACAGTCTGCTCGGGGCTAATAGCTGGAGGTAAAGGTAAAGGTGTCCTGGCAACGCATCCAGCGAGGCTTCTTAAGCAGTTTTTGGGTAAAGGAGACTGCTTCCGCTCCCTCCAAGGACTTTAGAAACCCATGTTCTGTTCCGAGCAACGTGCAAATTTAGTTTTACATTTTATATTCGTTTACGGGGAAACTTCTTCATCAACCCGACTGCTGCTTACAGTGGGCCACGAAGTGTAAATGTATTCAAGTTTTGCCCACAACTTTTACCATACCTGCGACGTTCCACGGTAAAGAAGCTTTCAGACGTCTTAGAATTTTAAATGCAAATACTCAATGAAAGGCGAGGCGAAACTACAAGCATACATGGGGTTTTACCCAAAGATTTATTTTGTGGTCTCTTCCCCAGGACTCTACAAGAAGAGTGTATTTCCTTTCAGATTGGGGCGGCTAATTAAGTGCGCTGCCTAAAAGTATGCAACAAAAGAAAACTACCAGAGGGAGAGGTAGCGTAGCTCTTGTGATAACGAACCCTCATCTCTGCAAAGACTTCTTAGCGCTGTCAACTCGATTGTTATGCCCCCTCTACAAACTCTTACGCCCTTCTTATATAATTATGCTTAAATCCCTTTTACGCGAGGGGCATATTTCACGCTACTTTGTGTCTTTGTGCCGCGCCGTGGCATAGAAATTTATGAAAATTTGATTAATCTTATCAAGATGCTCTGAGGCAAGTCAGTCAGTCAGTCAGCCGTCGTCAATCAAAGGGTTGTCGAGCAAAAATGAATTATCAACTGCTGCCTTTGGAGCTAATTGAGTTACTTGGAGAGAGTGTTCTTCTACGGAGTAAGTAAGTGAACACACACACAGTTTGTGCTCCATTTGACCCAACTTTCTAGTCACAAAGTCGGCTTACAATCTACGACCAATTCCGGGGGCTTTGCCGCCTTTAAACATATTCATAAGGTAATTTTGTCTGGGCCACGGCCGAGGCCCTTGATAAGGAGCAATTGATACAAATACGTATTAGTATATATTTTTTATTTGACCAAGCATCGACTTATTGCGAACACAACATCCTTTCAACCTAAGCTGCTTGTATCAATAAAAATTCGATTATACACACACACACACGCCGGACCCTTGCAACGATTTATCATTGTGTTGACTTTATCGGCCCGGGCACACATAAAAAAAAGGGAGAGAAGTAAGTGCTCGACTTATAGTTGAGGAGCTGGTCCCCACACATCACGCATACGCCTAGTTGGCTCGACAATATCAGCTTAGTCTGCCGGGGACGTCTGTAGCTTTTTCATATTTTTATAAATATTTTAAGCATCACCCGGCAGCATTCAAGTAGCTTATCAGTCTCGCATGTGAGCTCTACTTGTTTCCCTTTTTTTATTTATTTTTGGAGAGAGTGAGTGGTCGTCCCGTAAGCGTATCAAGTATCAAATGCCAAACAAGTCAACAAATTGGCCAAATCTTTTGTTGCAGTAAGCTGTCCAACTTTTAGACCTCTGGTCCCCCTTTTTCGATGTCTGACCAGTTAAGTACTCGTTCTCGTACTGTGTTTTCGTATTCCGCCAGCGTAATCGACTTCGATTCTGCTAAAGTTTTGCGGTGACTCCTTTGGCAGGACACTTGCCCTGGCAGCAGAGGACGGGGGCAGTGGGGCTTAATTGCTTATATAATTGTTGGCATTAAGTGATTTCTTGTTTATTTCACAGTTGGCTGCATTTGAATTTAATTGAAATTAGAAGGCGGCCGCCAGAAGGGGTGAGACTGCGACTTACTTATATTCTTAATATACTTTTCAGGGCTTCAAGTTGAACAAATATATTTCTCCGATTTTAGCTATGTATTTTCTAGACATTCTCTGTACATTTTTTCATCAATCATCCAAGAATTAAGAGCACTCACCTGCGAAATGCTAATTAAACAGAAAATAAGCTTAAGATGGCCTAGACAAATAGTGAAGAAGAAAAAAAGGCGCTGGGTGGAAATTAAATGGAAAAAGTTTCGGACATCAAAGAGAAACTTGCTCCCAAAAATTAAATAGGCAGATTAAAAAAAACAGAGGGAAATATAAAAAGAAGCGACGGGAGACATTGATATGCATTTGTCAACGCAAAAAAAAGTTGGTAATTAAACAAACACAAAACGGAATATTCAATAACTTTTGGGAGAAGCTGGAGGAATATCATTTTTCTTTGCTTATTAATTTTTTGTTGGAGAACCAAGAACAGCGTTAATCGCGTCTTTCATATTTTTTTTTCTGTAATTTCTATAATGAAACAAAGTCTACAAAGAAGGGAGGAAAGAAAGGAATCCCAAGTTCTGTAGAATCCCCGGTCATTAAATGTATTCGGTTTCTGGAAACATCCCAAGTCGGCACATTGAAGCATAACAGAGAGACAATTTTCCATCTAATCCAATAAGACCTTGCCACCGACACCGCGGCATTTCCATTTACCATTTTTAACCCTTTTTTTTGTGTGTGTGGGGGGTATTACAAATCGAAACGCATCGCTGGTCCTGGCCAAAGGAACAATCGTTATCCTGCTGCCCAACGTAATAATAAAAGCAACGAAGCCGCGGCGCACTTAATTAGAAAACGTTTAATGCCCCTTCTGCGATATCCTCGAGGCACTCGACTCCTTCAACCGGAAGCCATTTCGGTCCAAGACCAGGATTGTGTCCTGCAGAAGAGTTGGCCGAGTTGGTATGCGAGAGCGGCTCCTGCTCCAGAGAGACGCGGAAGGACAATCTAATTTTCCAACTAATTTAGTTAGAGTGCTCAATAGTTGAGTTATGTATCTGGCGCAGGACATTGATTAGAAATAAAGTTTTTGCTGCTGCCTCTCCCCAGCGCATTTCCAATGAAATTAAGAAATAAACTTTTACAAAGTTTTATCGACAGCAGATGGAGCAAGAAGTAAGTGAAAATTGTACGTTTTCTGCCCAGATGAATGCAATTAAAAAGTTGAATGCAATGGGAACTGGTCCAGGGAAGGACTCGAATCGAATATATCTGCAATCCATCCCCAAAAGATGTGTATCGGGGAATTTCGAGCAGAACAAGCGTGTCAAACCGCAAAAAATGCGTCGCATGAATATATTAACTCTGTGACAAAGGAAAAGCGCTGCTTTCGAGGGGTGAATTCTGGGATACAGATACAGCTACAGATACAGATACAGATACATTAAGTGCCAACAATACGATGAAGCGCAAGAAAAATTAAAAGGGTCACTTTACAAGGACTTAAAATACAAAAAACGAGCGCACAAAAACAACACAAAGGGAAATGAGATGAAAAGTATGGAAAATAAATTCATATTTGAGACCATGGAGGGTGGGAGGCGGACAAGGCGGACAAGGCGGATGTTTTTTAAGGACGAGGGACGCCCGCTATGTTTGCCGATGATAAGAAGACTTTGCTTGTCTTTTGGTTTGCGCTCATTGGACACAGAGATTGTGGAAAGGTTTTCCGGGGGCTGCGGGTGCTGCTGGGTAGGAAAATATTTACAAACATAATCGCTGAAAAATTAAGTTTCTGAAATTGCTTTTTTTCTCAGCTTATTACCGGCATATTGTAGGAAATTTATCAACGTGACGGCGTATAAAAACACCGATTTCTTTCCCGGAAATGCGAGTATCCAAGGAAAGTATGTAGCTAAGATAGACAAAAAAAAAGGGCACGAAACACAATTAAAACGAAGGCGGTACGTGATCGAAAGAGGTCAAACCCCAGAGCCAGATTAAGCTGTGAGCTTAGCATACTTAAGTGGCCACGGGCCCGAGCTCAGAATAAAACAAAAAAATATATATAGCAAATACCGTGGTGCCTGGTTAAACCAATGAAAAAGGTCTCTAATTGAGTAAACGCAAGCGGAAAAAACAGGAATTAAAATTGGAAAAACGATAGAGATATATACACAATGGAAAAGGGAAACTCTCGGGCTGAGGTTTGTTTTCCATTCCTAAGCTTATTTTTCCGAGCCGCTTTCGCCAAAGTGGCATAAGATGATGCATCAACGGCGGACCAAAAAGGAATCAAAATACAGAAAAGCAAAGGAATTAAAAATGTGAATGGTTGAGCGAGCGGACTGGGAAACAAAGCGAAAGGAGGAGCAGGAGCAGGAGCAGGACCTGGAGCAGCGACCCGCAGCGCATAAGGAGAACATTAAAAATGTTGGGCAGCTTTCGGCTCTTAATCCTTTTGGCAGCCAACCTCATTATGCACGCCCAGTGGCAGTGGCAGTGGCCGGGATGCTTTTAATGACCCAAATCCGGCCAGGACCCGTCCGGGCTGCTGCCCCAAAGGCGGACAGCATCCATTTTTTGATTAATTATGTGCCGAGAGTGAATGAGTTCTCCTCCATCTTCGCCGCGTGTAATTCAGGTAATCTGTGCATTGTCTATTTTGACATTTGCTCCCGTGCCATATCTTGATATATATATTTTTTTTGTTCGAATGGAAGCTCAAGGTGTGTGCACCTCCGTCCCCTGGAGTTCATGCTAAATTTATCAAATGCGTAATGAGCGAACGTGAGCTGCATGCCATATGCTGTGCTTTCACCCAGGACTTTCTTTTATTTTTTGGTTTGTTTTAGGGGGTTTTCGGTCACTATTTGGTAGGTGGAGTGCTCAGCCGTCGGTCTGTTAATTACAACTTAAATTGACAGCAAAAATTGGACTGGAAAATTGTGGGTTTTCCATGCGGTCGGCATATTAAGCGCTTACAACGGAGAGCAGAGTGTGGAGGAGCGTAATTTCCCTGGCCTGGCCTGGCCTGGTAGACAAATGAAGACTTAAGACCTACTTAAGGCCAAGAGCAGTGGGGCGTGCAGCGTTCAAAAACTCCTAAGCTGCGCTGGCAAAGTCCTTTGCCCCCTTCCAGCACATAAAAATCCAGGAAAAAACAACAAATTAGCTAAGAAGACAGGGGAAGAGATGGGTGTGCAGATGGATGGATTGGCAGGGGAGAAGCATTTAACCCTAATTTGACACACACGCAACCTTGACGGCCGGGCGGAAAAAAGGGGTGGTGAGCTGAAGGGGAGGAAGCGGTGTCAGAGGGCAAGTCACACATAAATACATTTACGCATATCAAGGGTAACAATGAACACAATGAAAGGAGTTGACTCTGACAGCGTTGCGAAGTTTTAATACCCCTTAAAGGGTAGAGAGAGGGGAGAGATACTTTATAGAGCGAAAGAAAAGGTTTAAAGTTGTTCTAGAACAGCGAAGGGCACGCCGTGGCTCAATATGCTCTCTCTGCTCAAACCGTTATATTTTTCGTGAGGCGCCAAAAAGAGCTGCTGCTCAAACCGTTAGATCTGGTGCCCTTTCCTGTTCTAGAAAATGAAACTGATACAAAAAATGATATAACATGATATTTTCTTGCTTTGTAAACTGAGTTCTTTAGATTTCCAACCACCCAAAGGACCCCTTGCTACCCTTTGGCACATGTGAGTAACTGAAACGTATGCTAACTGCCGTTAAACTGAAGGGAAGACAACAATATCAATAAACACACACACACACTCGCTGCGAAGGGGTAAACGAATGATGGGCCACGAGGAGGATGTGGCGACAGCGGAAACGGAAATCACAACAAAGTGCTGACATGTGCCGCGGTTGGCAGTGGGGGCTGCAGTTCGGGCCTATGCGGTCTGTTAACACCCACATATATGTGTGTGTGTGGCGTCAAGTTCCTTTTCACGCGCAAATTGAGTGCTTAAGCGGTTTAGTTGGCACGTCTCTCTCTACCTCCCGCCACACCGGAAACGGAAACGCCGCACATGGGAATGTGTACGCGCTGTTTGCCGTGGCGTCACTAAGCCGTCTCAGCATCCATCTTTCAGCTGGAGACTCCCACTCACTCGAGACTCCAAGACTTCGTATCCTGGCGATAAGCGAGTCCTGCATTCGCATCGCGTTTATAATTCATGCAGATTCACTGCAAGTACAACACAAAATTATTATTTATTGTCAGTTCCAAGTTCCGCTGCCGTTTTATGTGTGCCACTGCGATAAGAATGGGAAAATTTCGGGGGAAATGGAAAAACAGAGGGCACACATTTGCATACGTTTTGGCCGGAAATAAAATCGCAAAGAAAACGACGCGTGCCGGCAGCATAAAGAAGGCAGCAGCTCGAATTGCCAGTTTTGGCGCATACTTACAGGCGGACCAGGCAACAACAAAGATAAAGATACATCCCATTCCGCGCTGCCTCATTTGTTGTTATTTATGCTGAGCCCTGCTGGTATATGTATATGGAAATCCCCCTCGCTACGAATTGCGGTCACATTTGCGCTCCTGCCTTGCCATTTTTTTTGGTGGCAGCTGTGTGTGTTGGTGGGAAAACGCGAAAAATAATAATGAAAAATAATAATAAACATGGTTGGGCTGCCGGTTTTATTGCCGCTCAATTGATATCATGAAATTATGCCTTTGATTTTTATTGCCCTGCCGGAACATATGATGTTCCGCTGCCGCCTACATGTGTGCTTCCAAGAAGTCGTGTCTTGGGATTATTTTTAAGCTACTGCCACCGTCTACATATGTGGTCGTCGCTGTAATTGCAATTTGAATTCAATTTGCTGGGTGAGTGGGTGAGGGGGAGGAAAACTTTGGCATAGTGTACGGGTAGCTTATCGTTTACGATCTACAACGCACGAGAGAGCTTTCTTCGAAACCCGATACCCCAGTCGAGACAGTGGCACATCTTTGTATCTCATGGGGGTTGCTTGATGCCGCTGGCAACCGCAGACCCTAGGGGGTATCTCAAAGCCACGAATTGGAAACTGTTCCGATTTGTTTCCTCATCGATAAGCTACTGTTAAACTGATAAACTACATTTGTTTTCTTTTAGTGTATGCCTAACCTTTAGAACGTATAGCTAAAATATTGTTTGATTTGTTTTCTCTACTATCTCTCCGACGATTGCCCTTTGTAATTACCCATATTTACTTTATGGTTTCACTTTCGTTTGCCTTGCTGCTTGTGAGATGCCCAATTTAGTGTGAACTACAAAGGAACACTCGGGTTATATATAGATACCTGCGAGCTAACTATTTTGACGGGGAATTGATGTCAGTGACACAGTCAAAATACGAAGCTAAAGAGACCGAGTCCCAAGCCAAAGCTCTGCTTTCCGAGTGATATGAGAAGTCTTCCTGAGATGAGTGAGCAGCACGCTGCGCTTAGATTAGTTTAGTTTAGTTCGTTTACGGTCTTGTGCGACTCGAGATCGTCCCAGCAGCTACTCTCACGAAAACCGCGATCCAAAACAAAACAAAATCGGAATAGGAATAGTAATAGTAATAGTACAATACTCGTAAGTTTGGCAAGGGCAAATAAATTACAAGAATTAGCCGGAAAGTGTGGATAGGGAAAGTTCAAGGGACGAAGTTCTTTCTGGTTGCCTCCGTCCAAGAGAATTCCAAAATATTTGTCAAGAACAGCAGGCACACACAATCAAGATAAAGTTCAAGTGATAAGTTGAGCATAAATTTAAATATTCTAAGTGAATTGTGGCGACACATAAGCTCTGCATACATACACACACAGTACGGGTACGGGTACATTAAATAATAGAACACAGGTCGAGGGACGGGGCCTGGGAAGATTCAGTTACTCGCAGAAACCCAAATCGGACTCGGACTACTGACAATAATAATGCGAGCGAGCGAGCGAGTCTGCGCTGCCGAGAAGATCGCTCTCTTTCCGACTAAACTAATTTGGCACCGACACTACATATAACGTCTGTGATAGCGACTATATCACATTGATACCCGTACCTAATCCCAAACTAAAACAATGAGCGTGCAAGTCTAGTGTAGATATACGTGTCAGCGGTTATTATTTATTCCTTGGAAGTCGCGGGCAATGACGGTGCCGAGATTTACGTGCTCATCAATGTGCAAACCCGCGAATCTCCGGCGCTATAAGATAATCCTGTCCGCTGCACATCTTCCGCCTGGAGAGAGCCCTCTTATCAAACACTTTTCCTGTCTATTTTATGATTTTAGCACCGAACTCAACCCGTAAACAAATCGTAAATATCGCTGGCGACCGACCACAGAAGCAGCATGAGCCGACGAGAACGACGGGAAGATTAGCTCAATGGCTCTTAGCTCTGGCGAGTGATAAGTCGGTCTGAGATAATATTTTAATAAAAAATATTTGGCACAAGCAGTGTGGGCACGTCACCCCTTCGGGCCAGAGCCGCCGCCGCCTGCAGCTCCAAGACACAGTTAAGATACGCCGCCATCAGAGCACATCATGCCACTCGATCCGCGCCCGGTCTTGCGTCAGGTTGTTGTCTAGATACGATCTGATCCTCGGAACCCGGAACCAAGCTAATTGCCATTTTACGTTCAGAGATCTGGCGAAGATTAAGAAACGTTCGCGTGTGAGTTGAGTGCCCCCCCAAGGAGAGGCCCATGTGCCAAGTGAGAACGCGACCAGAGCCGAGACGCAACTAGGATGGTGCAGAGCGAGAATCCCAGCAGCCTGGGACCCGAGGAGCAGGATGCGGAGGCCGGTCGTCCTGAATCGCGAGAGGAGTCCGATGCAGAGACCAGACTGCTGGATAATGGAAAGGCCTACGACAAGGAACAGGAGGCGGGCATCAATCTGGACGAGAGGGAAGCCTCCTCGCCAAGGAAAGCAAAACCCAAGAAGAAGAAACAAAAGAGCGAGCAGGATCGCCTCATGACCGCCGAAATCAACAAACTTCTCAACGAATCGCCGCTGGAGAAGAATGTGACCTGCGGCTTCTGGATATTCAAAGGACAGTTCTACCAGAGGTGGGCCATTATATTAATTACATAGTTATTCAAGAGTTTCTCAGGTTAATTGCCTGATAAGTTTAAAAGTGATAAGTCCTAAGCATAAACTTTTACTTCAGGTTTGCCAACCAAACAGCTTATGTTTTACTTTATGGGATCGTCGGCTGTATCTTTTCGATGACATATGCCTACTTTAATGGAACCATTACCACCATAGAGAAGCGCTTCAAGATTCCCTCGAAGAACACGGGCATCATCTCGGTGGGCAATGACATTAGTCAGACTTTGGTGTCCGCCGTCTTGGCCTACTATGCCGGCAAGGGTCATAGGCCCAGGTGGATAGGTTTTGGTAAGCTCTTCAGTGGAATATATGCTCATCAAGGAATAATAATCGTTTTCATTAGGCCTGCTCACCATTGTGCTGTTCTGCGTGCTGACCACTGCTCCGCACTTCCTCTACGGACCCGGCGAAGATGCTCTGGCTCTGACCTCCGAGTTTGGTGGAATGCCGGATGAAAATGCCACCATGGAGGCCATCGAGGAGCAGCGTTCCAAGACTCTGTGCCGCCTGAATGGCGGCGGAGCGGAATGCGAGATCGGCGAGGGCAATTTTGCTCCACAACTGCTCCTGTTCGTGGCCCAGTTTATATCCGGCATCGGGGGATCCCTGTACTACACTCTGGGCGTGTCCTACATGGACGACAACACCAAGAAGTCCAAGACACCGGCGCTGCTGAGTGAGTAGTAATCATAGTCGTAGTAAGCCAGTAACCAGTTCTAACCGACCGGAACTGTGGTCATAGTGACAATAGGGCAATCACTTAATCCCCAGTATCTCGGCTACCTTGAACCTCTGTTTGCTCGGGGTGATAAGCTAAGACGCCGCTCCTAAATGGGGGAGTGATGGGGGTTATTTCACGCTGACTCAGCGAATAACCAGCATTGACGGTTGTTTTGTTGTGCGAAACCATTGAGGTTCCGAATCAGAAAGTGATGCTGCTCAGCAGCAATTATCTAGAGGTTGTTTTAGAGAGAATTAATACTTTTGTAGTTTAGAAGCCGAAATATTATCTGCCTCATGACATTATGAAAATATACTTCAGCTATCTAGTGATCCAGTTATAAAATCTACTAAGCGTCTTGGAGATAACCGACAGAGCCTTTCATTAAGATAATTTTAACTTATTTTAGTTGGTTTAACGATATATACGAACCCCTATCTTTTGCAGGTCTTTCCTACTTCCTGCGCATGCTGGGTCCTGCCATCGGCTATGCCCTGGCCTCCTTCTGCCTGCGCCTGTACATCGCCCCGCAGATGCATCCGGTTATCAACAACAAGGATCCGCGTTGGCTGGGCGCCTGGTGGCTGGGATGGCTGGTCATGGGCGGTCTGCTGGCCTTCTCTGGCGTATTCCTCTCCATGTTCCCCAAGGATCTGCCCCGGGCAGTCGCTCGCCGAAAGGTGGAGGAGAATCGCGCTCGCGAAAGGGAGAGGCTTGCGCTCAAGAGTTCAGAGAAGGAACGCCTCAATGCCGAATTGGAGCAAAAGGCGGTCACTGTGGAGGGGAAAGCCTCGTTCCAGGATATGCTGAAGACCTTCCGGCGACTGATCACCAACAAGACATACATGTGCAACACGCTCTCGAGCATCTTCTACCTGGTGGGCTACACGCCCTACTGGATCTTCACGCCCAAGTACATCGAGGTGCAGTACCGCCAGTCGGCGGCCACATCCTCCATGGTGACGGGCACAGTGGCTCTGGCCTTCTCCGCCGTGGGCGTGTTGCTCTCCGGCTTCATCATCTCCAGGTATAAGCCACGAGCCCGCTATATGGCCGCCTGGAATGTGATCGTTGGTTTCCTCACGGTGGCTGGAATCCTGGCCTATGCCTTCATCGGATGCCCGGGAAACGAGAGCTCCGTGATAGTGAATATCCACGACAGCTCGCTGGCTGGCAACACCACCACCTGCAATTCCGCCTGCTCCTGCGACTACGTTCGGTATTCCCCGGTTTGTGGCGAGAACAATATGACCTACATCTCCGCCTGCCATGCAGGATGCAAGAGCTTGCACGTCAACGCGGAGGGAAAGAAGGTGAGTCTCTAAATGGGAGACTGAAGGTTTAGTAATTATTCTTTGTTTATATTCCTGTAGATTTTCTACGATTGCTCCTGCATTCCGGGCAACGAAGGCGGCAACTCCACGATTCAGTTTAAACGCCTAACCAGCTCCGACCTGAGCAGCGACAACTCCAGCCTGGACATGTCCAGTCTGACCCAGCTGGAGGTACGAAAACAGGCTTAATAACTTATTAAGAGAAACTCCAATAGTTACTCCCTCTACCTTAGGATCTGGCGAATGGCCAGGCAATGCCCGGAGCCTGTCCCGTGAACTGCTGGACGCAGTTCGTGGCCTTTTTGGCCGTGATGTGCTGCCTGAAGTTCGTGGGAGCCACTGGCCGGGCCTCAAACTTCCTGGTCTCGGTGCGATGTGTCCCTGAAAAGGACAAGACGGCAGCCATGGGCTTCGGCATGACCATGTGCTCCATGCTGGCCTTTATTCCCAGCCCCATCTTCTTCGGCTGGGTCGTCGACAGGGTCTGCCTTGTGTGGGGCAAAACCTGCACAAACAAGGGCAACTGCTGGCTCTACGATCCCCAGTCCATGAGGTGGGTCAATCTCTTAGAATTTACAGAATTTTATTTATATTTAATTTGTTTCATTTTTCAGATACACACTAAACTTCACTGCTGCTGTCTTCATTGCCATTGGGGCCGTCTTCGACCTGGGCGTGTGGTACTACGCCAAGGACCTGAAGATCTTCGACGAGGAGGTCAAGGAGGTGGAGATGCAGATCGTCCAGCACGAGGAGGAGGCCAGCAACGAGAAGAATACAGAGATCTAGACCTAAGTTATTATTACTCCTAAGTGCTGTGTGAGTGAGAGTTTTGGTGCCTTGACTTGTCAATATCCATGTGTGATTTCCCCCATAGAGTCCGGTACGATAATAAACTGTATTGTAACAGTATGCTTCTCCCACTGTGTACACTCGTATGGCAACTACTGGCAATTAAAAGAAGATCCCGATTAGAAAGATAAATCTCAGACGGACAGACTGGGCAATATAAAATTAAAGGTCGTTCTTTATGTTATCTTGGAGCTTTTCTGTTTACCCGTGCCGGCAAGTCGATTGTAACTCGCCTCTGGGCTGAGAGATCAGTGCATTCGAGCAGTTCGACAGAGCAGGATGGTCGACGTGGGCGGCAAAGAGAACGAAACCTCCAGGTTTCTGAAGGATAAGGAGGCGGGCAGAGATGAATCCGAGAGGCTGGAGGAGCTGGATCTTTCGGATACCACCTGTGGTTTTTCTATTTTCAAGGGGCCTGCTCTTCAGAGGTGCCATTTTCCGACCAGTTGGTTTTTCCCTGCACTAACTACATACATCTCGTTTGCTAGATTCGCCACGGCTCACATGTTCGTTATTATTTACGGAATAGCTAGCTGCTTTCTGGCCATGGCTTTCACCTATTTTACTGGAACTATTACCACAATGGAGAAACGCTTCAATATACCCAGCAAGATTTCCGGACTGATCACGGTGGGCAATGACATAAGCACTGTCTTCTCATCGGCTCTTCTGAGCTACTATGCCAGCAAGGGACATCGACCGCGTTGGGTTGCCTTAGGTAAAGTCTGCCAGCTATTAATATATTATATATTAGCGAGTTTGTTGGATTTATTGCAGGCCTACTTATCATTACCCTCTTCTGTGTGCTCATGCTAACTCCACACTTTTTCTACGGACCCGGGGAAGAGGCACTCAGACTCACCGAGGAGTACGGATCAGTAGATTTCTTCAACACTACTTTGAACTCCACCCAAAAGGACGACTCGCTTTGCCATGCGAAGGACTCAAAATGTGTAGAGAGCAGTGCGGATTACAAGCCCATTGTCCTGTTTTTCATAGCTCAGTTTATTGGCGGAATTGGATGCTCGCTCTACTATGCCCCGGGCCTGTCCTACATGGACGACAATCTGTCGAATGCCAAGACGCCACGCATGCTGAGTAGGAATCAAAACGAGTATACCCATTATCTATTAAATAATTCTCCTTTCACTTAGGTATGTCTACTTTCCTGCGTATGCTGGGTCCTGCCATGGGATTCTCCATGGTTTCCCTGTGCCTTCGCCTGTACATCGATCCCTTCAAGAAGCCCCTGATCACGCCAGAGGATCCCCGCTGGATGGGCGCCTGGTGGCTGGGCTGGATTCTCCTGACATTCATCCTGCTTATCTCAGCCTTTTTTGTAGGCATCTTCCCCAAAGAGATGCCCAAGGCCAGGGCCAAACGCTTAAAGGCGGAGGACAAGGGAGAGGTGGACACTCCGCTGGCGGAACGCTCATTCCAGGATATGATGGATTCCCTGAAGCGACTGGCCTCCAACAAGGTGTACGTGTACAACACCTTCGCCTCCATACTCTACTTCTTCGGCTATATGCCCTACTGGATATTCACGCCCAAGTACATCGAGATCCAATACCGCCAGTCGGCGTCCACATCCACCATGGCTACGGGCACCTGGGCCCTCGGATTCTCCGCCGCCGGGGTGCTTATCTCTGGATACGTGATCTCGAAGTACAAGCCGAGTGCCAGGGCGATGGCTGCCTGGAACTTCGTGGTGGACTATCTGACGGTGGCTGGAATTATTTGCTATATCTTGGTGGGGTGCGACGAGAGCGACAGAGCCAACTCGCTGTCAATTATCCCAACTGGCGACACCTGCAGCCTGTCCTGCGACTGTGAATATGTGTACTATGCCCCTGTTTGCAGTCCGGAGAACGTAACCTTCATCTCTGCCTGCCACGCGGGATGCACTGAAAAGGGACTGGACGATCTGGGAAGGACTATTTACACAGGCTGCCAGTGCCTGGGCAGCTCCTTCAACCAAACCCTGTTTTCTAGCGAAACATCTCTGGCGTCCCAGTCCCAGATCGCCGTGGATGGAGCCTGTCCAGTGGACTGTAACAAGCAATTCCTGATCTTTCTGGCCATCATGTGCTTCCTGAAGTTCGTAGGCGCCACAGGAAGGTCGAGTAATCTGCTCCTAGCCCTCCGATGCGTCCCTCCGAGAGACAAGACCTTTGCCCTGGGCTTCGGCAGCATGGTGTACTCAGTGCTTACCTTCATTCCCAGTCCGATTGTCTTTGGCTGGATGTGGGATAGCTACTGTCTAGTGTGGGGAAAGACCTGCGGCTCCAAGGGAAACTGCTGGATATACGACTCGAGGTCCTTGAGGTGAGCAATTCAGTCTAGAAGTTACCCGAAGAGTGAGCAACGTTTTATTCTCTCCTGCAGATTTACAATGAACATTGTGAGCGCCTCTCTGATTTTCCTGGGAAGCTTCTGGAATATCGGAGTCTGGTACCATGCCAAGGATATGAAGATCTTCGATGAAGAGGAAACTGCCGAGACTGGCAACAAGGGAGAAATGGTAGAGCTTAAGGAGAAGCCTAGCCCCATTAGTGCCGATAAACAAGGAGATCAAGTAGAAGTTAAGGAAAAGCAATAGGAGTTAATGTAATTAATGTATTAAAGCTCTTTCCTTGAACCTTTTTGATCTATTTTTAACTTGGGAATGCTTAAATTTCACATGGTTTCGAAAAAGACATATCTTTCGTATACGAAAATATGATAAGGAACCCCCATCAATTAGCTCTTCTTGAGATGTATGCCCCGTATATAGTATATAAATGTCGCCTGTCTGATCCCCACGTGTCTAATCTGACTGCCTTGATAAGAAAAATGAGCTATGAGATGCAGTTGGTTATATGGGTGCGCGTTCCCTGATAGGCAGATTCAGTTCACAGAAGCTGTGTGTGGATAAAAGTTGACGAGAAGGGGGCACCCTCTTCGTAGCCTTTGAATGCAGAATTTTAATCAACGAAATATAGATAAAAACCTCAAAAGAAATATAAATATCTTGTTACAAAATATACTGTAAAAATTAAAGAAATGAATAATAATAATAATAAAATAATATCTGTTGAAGGTTGCGGAAATGTTTCGCCAGTGGAATTCAATGACAGGCAAGAGGTGAATAAGTTTAATTTAAAACAAAGCTATAAATAGTAGTAAATATTTACATTTGATATATTTTATAATATTATAGTAGATTACAGCCGATAAATAAATAATAGTAATAGACGGGAGCTCACTGTGCCGGCAACTGCGGCGTTTCCATAATGGGAAACTGGAGCATTTTCTGATTAATTATTTGATATTATTTGTTTACAAACTATTATATTTTACAAACATTTTCGTTTTTGAACCTTTCACGGCTTAATGCTTTGCTTTAATATCCACCCAAAAAATTAATTAAATCAAATTCATCGAAATAAAAATATTTGTTTAACTTTCGATATCGAAAAACTGATACCGAAGGCGCCAGAATTCAAAAAGAGTTATTTTCAAAGCTTGACTTCAATTGAAAATAATTGCGTTAATTGCTAGCAATTTAAAAGCAGACCCCGCTTAAACTTAACTATATGAAACTGAGCTTTTCTGTTTAATCCGGCAATTGGATTGAAACTTGCTGACGAGTGGAGAAATCAGTGCATTGGAACAGTTCGACAGAGAAGCATGGTGGACATGGGCAGCAAAGAGAACGAAACCCCCAAGTCTCTAAAGGATAAAGAGTCAGAGAGGCTGGAGGATTGTCCAGATACTACATGTGGCTTTTCTATATTCCAGGGACGTGCTCTTCAAAGGTGTCACTTTCTGCCCAGGTGGTTTTCAAGTATAAAAGATACTATTCTCTTCCCTAGATTCGCCACGGCAGGCATGTTCGTGGTTGTTTATGGAATGGCTTGCTGCTTTCTGTCCACGGGTGCTTCCTATTACGCGGGAACTATTACCACAATGGAGAAACGTTTCAATATTCCGAGCAAGACTACCGGACTCATCAGTGTGGGCAGCGACATAAGCACTGTCTTCTGCTCGGCCTCCATGAGCTACTTTGCCAGTAGAGGACATCGTCCGCGCTGGGTTGCTTTAGGTAAAGTCGGTAAAATCTATAAAAAACTATAGGTTAGGAGTGAGATATATGTTGGAGCGTGCCCAAACAGAGGCAGATGAAATTACAGAGAAGCACTCTAATTACTAGAAACTAGTAATTACCGTGAACAAACAGCTTTTTTATAAACCATGTATGTACTATGTATTTACAATTGCTTAATTGAGGGGTTTATAGTGATCAAGCAAACAAAACTCTCATACAAAACATTACCTTCAACATGAAATGCGTTTGAATACAAATGAATTGATTTTTGGCTTAGTTATGATATTTGAAATCCGCTGATATGCCAAAATATAATTAAAATATATAATTAGAGTCCTTATTTTAAATCTGTTTGATTTATTACAGGCCTACTTATCATTACCCTCTTCTGTGTGCTCATGCTAACTACACACTTTTTCTACGGACCCGGGGAAGAGGCACTGAGACTCACCGAGGAGTACGGATCGATTGTATTTGTCAACACTACTTTAAACTCCACCCAGAAGGACGACTCCCTTTGTCATGTGAAGAACTCAATATGTTTAGAGGAGAACACTGCAGATTACAAGCCCATTGTCCTGTTTTTTATAGGCCAGTTTATCGGCGGCATTGGTTGTTCGCTCATCTATGCCCCGGGACTAGCCTATATGGACGATAATCTATCAAAAGCCAACTCGCCACGCATGCTGAGTATGAATCTAAATGAATATCTATCTGACCAATCCCACATATATCCTCTTTTCTAGGTCTATCAACTTTCCTGCGAATGCTGGGTCCTGCCATGGGCTCCTCCATGGCATCCCTTTGCCTTCGCCTGTACATTGATCCCTTCAAGAAGCCCCTCATCACTCCTCAGGATCCCCGCTGGATGGGCGCCTGGTGGCTGGGTTGGATTCCCATGATGTTCATCCTGCTCATCTCAGCCTTTTTTGTAGGCATCTTCCCCAAGGAAACGCCAAAGGCCAGAGTCAGACGCCTGAAAGCGGAGGATAGAGGCGAGGTGGACGCTTCGACGGGAGATACCTCCTTCCGGGATATGCTGGACTTCCTTAAACGATTAGCCTCCAATAAGGTCTACGTATACAACGCAATCGGCTCCATATTCTACTGCTACAGCTACATGCCCTACTGGAGTTTCATGTCCAAGTACATGGAGATCCAGTTCCGCCAGTCGGCGTCCACATCCACCTTGGCTACAGGGACCTGGCCCTTCGGATTCTCCGCCGCCGGAGTGCTTATCTCTGGATACGTCATTTCAAAGTATAAGCCGAGTGCCAGGACAATGGCTGCCTGGAACTTCGTCTTGGATTATATCAGAGTGGCTGCACTTATTTGCTATGCCTTCGTGGGGTGTGACGAGGGCGACAGGGCAAACTCGCTGACCGTCATTCCAACTGGCGACACCTGCAGCTCTTCCTGCGACTGTGAATATGTTTACTATGCACCAGTTTGCGGTCCGGAAAATGTCACCTATATATCGCCATGCCACGCGGGATGCACGGGAAAGGGATTGGACGATCTTGGAAGGACTATTTACACGGGCTGCAAGTGCTTAGCCAGCTCCCTCAATCTAACTCCGTTTTCTAACGAAACATCTTTGGCATCCCAGTCCCAGGTCGTCGTAGATGGAGCCTGTCCGGTGGACTGTGACAGGCAATTCCTAGTCTTTCTGGCCGTCATGTACCTCATGCGGTTCGCAAGTGCCACAGGAAGCTCCAGTAATCAGCTTTTGGTCCTTCGATGTGTCCCTACGAAAGATAAGACGTTTTCCATGGGCTTCAGCACCATGATGTTCACCGTGCTTGTCTACATTCCCGGTCCCATTATCTCAGGCTGGATGTGGGATAGCTACTGTTTGGTCTGGGGAAAGACCTGCGGGGTCGAGGGAAACTGCTGGATATACAACTCGAGGTCTTTGAGGTGAGTGAGAAGTTGCTGAAAAGGAATGCCAAATTAATTCGTCTATTTTAGGTTTACAATAAACCTTTTGAGTGCCCTTCTAATATTCCTGGGAAGCTTCTGGAACATCGGAGTATGGTATTATGCTAAGGATATGAAGATCTTTGATGAAGAGGAGACGGCGGACGAAGTAATAGAACTTAAAGATAAGCCAAGATATATTAATGACTCTACATAATTAAATGCTTATATTAAAGCTCTTTCCTTGTACCAAGCTCAATCTATTTTTATCTTGGGGATACGTGGCATGACCATATTTTGAGACTGAATTTCACACGTTTCCGAAAAAGATACGAAAGTACGATAAGGAAACCCCATCAATTAGCTCTTCTTAAAATTTATACCCCCTGTCGCCTGTCTGATCCTCACTTGTCTAATCTGACTGCCTTGATAAGAACAGAAAGCTGAGACACTTGAGATGCAGCTGGCTATGTGGGTGCGCGATCCCAGATAGACTCAGGCGGATTCAGTTCAAACGCTCTGTGTGGAGATGACAGTTGGCGAGAAGGTGGCCACCTCTGAGCCAGGGGAAGCTCTGCCCTTCCTGGAGAACACGGCAAAACGGAAGAACTCTCGCGATGAGATATTTGAAGAGGAAGATGGGGAGACTGCCTGCGGATTCTGGGTATTCAGGGGTCCCTTCATGCAGAGGTAACCGCATAAAGATATCTCAATATCTTAAGTTTAAGGCTTTTATTTGCAGATTTGCCACGGAGAAAATGTATGTGATTCTGTACGGAATTGCTGGCTGTGTGATGACAATGACCTTCGCCTACTTCAATGGGACTATTACGACCTTGGAGAAGCGCTACAAAATACCCACAAAGATATCCGGCATTATCTCGGTGGGCAATGATATCAGTACCATGTTAACGGCCGCCCTCCTGGGCTATTATGCGGGAAATGGGCATCGACCCCGATGGATGGGAATAGGTGAGCCAAGCGGCCAAAGCTTCACATATATCTGATAGTCTCCCACTTAGGTCTACTGACCATCGTGGCCTTCTGCCTGCTGACGAGTTCGCTTCACTTTATTTATGGCGCCGGCGAGGATGCCCTGAAGTTGACACGGGAATATGGTCAAGTCAATGAGACTCTGGCCAGGCAGGAGAGAGACAAGAAGCTGTGCCAGACGAGTGCCGCGGGTTGTATCCAGGAGGAAGTTGGTCAGTGGGTTCCCCAGGTGTTCCTGTTCGTGGCGCAACTTATCTCTGGAGTGGGACAGGCCCTCTTCTACACTTTGGGCATTGCCTACATGGATGACAATGGCACCAAGTCCAAGACTCCAGCCATGTTGAGTGAGTATTTCGTTGCTTATTACCAAGATACTGAGTAACTAGTGGAGTGATAACTCGACCAGGTTTATCCACGTTCTTGAGGATGCTGGGACCAGCTATTGGCTATTCCCTCGCTGCTCTCTGCCTGCGTCTGTACATAGAACCCACCTTGGAGCCTCTGATTGGCAGGGAGGATCCCCGCTGGATGGGTGCCTGGTGGCTTGGCTGGATTGTGCTGGCCGCAATGACCTTGGTCTCTGCCATTTTCCTGTTCATGTTCCCCAGAGAGCTGCCCAGTTCGAAGAGGAGACGTCTTCAGGGGCGACAGGTTGAAGGAAAACAGGAACAAAACCTCAAGGAGCGCTCCTTCGAAGACATGATGCAGACGGTCAGAAGGCTGACCAAAAACAAGGTCTACGTGTACAACACCATGGCCTCCATAATGTACTTCTTCGGCTACATGGCCTATTGGATATTTACTCCCAAGTACATAGAGACTCAGTACAGACAATCGGCGGCTATGGCCACCATGGCCACAGGAACAGTAGCCCTCGGATTCTCTGCCGCCGGAGTTCTCATCTCCGGCTATGTGATCTCGAAGTACAGACCAAGTGCCAGGTCCATGGCCTCCTGGAATGCCATCGTGGACTTTGTAACGGTGGCCGGAATCCTTTGCTATGTGGCCATAGGATGCGAGAGTAGCGACAGGTTAAACTCGATGACCACCTTGTCGGCGGAGAACAGCTGCAGTGCGTCGTGTCACTGCGACTACGTTCACTATGCTCCGGTTTGCAGTCCCGAGAATATCACCTACATCTCCGCCTGCCATGCGGGCTGCTCCGAGAGGACGAAGGATGCCCAGGGAAGGACCATCTTCACTGGCTGCAAGTGCATGGGCTCCTCCAGCTTGGAGTCTGGCACAGAGGTAGGCTTCATCACGCTCTAAACAATTCAATCAGTTGAGATACACTTCGTTTCAGTCCCAATTCGCTGTGGATGGCACCTGTCCGGTGGACTGCTTCAATCAATTCCTTATTTTTCTGGGCGTCATGTGCTTCCTGAAGCTGGTGGGCGCTTCTAGCAAGTCCACCAATCTGCTCATTGCCCTGCGCTGCATTCCCCAGGAGGACAAGACCTTCGCTCTGGGCTTGGGCTCCATGGTGGCCTCGCTACTTGGCTTCATCCCGAGTCCCATATTTTTCGGCTGGCTGATTGACAACTATTGCCTGGTGTGGGGCAAGACCTGTTCCAACAAGGGAAACTGCTGGCTCTACGACACGGAGTCCCTGCGGTGAGTTGCTCCAGAAGTCTTTTAAATGAAAGTCTAGATTGTATTTCTTGCAGTTACGCCTTGAATCTCACGGCTGCTTCCTTTATTTTTGTCGGCGGCTTTCTGAATATCGCAGTTTGGCACCACGCCAAGGATCTCAAGATATTTGACGACGAGGAGGAGCATACTGCAGTGGAAGTGGAAATGGACAAACTAGAAGCCAAATCTCTGGAGAACAAATGAACTATGTTTTTCTTTTATTTGAAAGTTAAATAAATAGGCTGAGATTGAGGCTTCAAGCCTTTGACCCTCTGAAGGCATTTCCAAATTGTTTGTCGCCGAGCCAACACCATTTTTGGGGCTAGCATCATGGCCGCTCCGGAAAGCAGCTGCAAGCGCTGGTTCCAAAAGAGCTTTGTCGAGGGGCCCTGTCGCAAGTGCTTTGAGCCCTCCGGCGGACCATGCATGGACTACAGGGTCTCGTCGCCTCCCAAAGGTATGGCCGAGCCGCAGGCGGACATCATACAGGCTCTCATCGAGCCGGATGGACCTGTGCGTCAGCAGATCGACATTCGGGCGGAGTGCAGTAAGGCGAGGCCGGTCCTCCAGTCCGACAAGGATAAGCTGAGATGCTGCACTTTGTGCGTGGCCCAGGAGCAGAATATTAGTCCAAACCTTTGCTCGGCGGCTTGCAGGCCACTTCACACATCCTTGCACTTGGACGAGGTGTGTAATCGTTAGGAACTCGCGAGTTTGATTCTGTTTTGAAACCCCTTTAACCCACAGTGGACCAAGAGACCTTGGCCCAAGCCGACTTACAAGCATTCGGTAATGCTGGACAATAACACCATGGCAGGACGTTGTTTTCCAATGAAATTCCAGCTGAATCGCCTGAAGAACAAGTGCCTGGACTGCGGCAGGGACCTCTATTTGCGGTATCCCATTGCGAGCAACACTGACGTCCTGCTCCTGCAGAACTGCTGCGATGTGGAGGTGTATTCCGCCAAGAAGGTGGAGGAGCTGAACAACGTCAGGGTGGCCAAGATAACGGGGGCCAAGAAGATAGCCAATAGTCTCCTGAAGGAGCGTTCCGAGTGCCGAATGCACAAATTGCCTCCCGTGAAGCCGCCTGAGCCAGAGATTCCTGTTGTGGTCCCGAGGCTAAGCAGCATCAGCAAGAAAAAGAAGAAAGGCAAAAAGGGCAAAAAGGGCAAAAAAGGCAAGAAAGGCAAGAAAAAATAGAATATAAAACAAGTATTTAGCAGATGTGTTTATATCACTGAAACAATAAATTATTTTGTATGTATTTTAAAGATTAAAATTCCATTTTCTTACATTTTTAAACATTTAAAAGAGATATTTAATTGAAAACTGTACAACTTTGAGTGAAAATATTTTAAATTGAGTCAAATTATTGGCGTCGAATTTCGAAATTAAAGCTTTTGAGTGAAAGCTGCACCCTGAAAATCCCCTTTGGTTTTAAGATGATTTTAGACCACTTTTAGTACAAAGCTCCCTGGGAAGCTTTCGGCCCACAATCCACATCCACAATCCAAATTCAAACAGACTTCGTTTTTTTTAAGTATATCTAGTGTAAATTTAATTCAAATTCAGTCGCATAAGCATACATACATAGCGTAATCCTATAATATAATTTATGGTTCAGCTTACAACGTTAATCGAGAATTGAGTGAGAATCGAAAGGAACGGGGGTTGTTGCGGGACGGGGGGAGAGGGGATTTGAGTACCTCTAGTTTTTTCGTTATACTTCAAGACTCCTGGCGTTCGATTGATGTGCTGCTGCGGTTAGTTACGAGATACAGATTACGAAGAATACTTGATGCTGTTAACGCGGCCCTGCCTTGGGTTAATACGAGATTTAAAACTTAGGTTCTTGTTCTATATAATTGCTTGACTTGCTGCGCTATAAATTTAGAATTGTTTTCTGCACTTCGTCGGGTCGCTTGGGCTAGTTTTTGGAAAACTGTTGGAACACTTGGCCACTGAAATGCGTCTGGTTTTGTCTGTAGCTACACAGTTTCATATAGTTATAGTACAGCTATCGCTACAGCTACAGCTACAGCTGCTATCGTTAACGTTCTGCGCAAGGCGTGGTATTGCAGTTTAACCGATCGTTTTGAGTGATTTCGAGTGTCACAACTATAAATATTATACTTCAAGTAGTCGACTATGCTCTACGCTACGTACTCTAGTCTATATGCACTTGATTATTAGTTTAGTTTAGTTTAAAAATTAGCTACACGTCGTTAGGCTACCTCTAGATGGATACATGTGTGTAAATATGTGTATAATTTAATTTAAATAAGCGTCTATACTGTCGCGTCGCGCCCCTTCAACAGTCAATCGAATCGAATAGAGTTTCTTTCTTTGTGCTAAACGGGACAAGCTGTCTGTTCTGTTCTGCTCTGTTCTGTTCTATTCTGTCCTGGTGGTGTTGTGGAAGCGTATCGTTTGCAACCTATGCATCCACTGGAAAGAAGTCTTTGAGTAGGGTGGTGCGACGCTTCTCAGCGATGTCCATTTGATTCTCGAGATCACCCAGGTCCGTCGTCTCGGCCCGCTCGATCTTCCACGACAGGTTCTCGATCTCAGCCTCCAGTTGCGCCTGCGGAGTAAAGATATTATTAGAGAGAGTTGATCGAAGGAGGCATACAAAGGCACCCACCTGCTGGTACTCGAAGAGATTCTTCCGCGAACCGCCTTCCATGTAGTAGGCGTACGGATACGTGTATTGCAGCGTGTATCGGCACTTGGCCAGCAGTGCCGCCGCATTGAAGAGATACTGCCAGTCGATCCAGGTGCCGCTGCCGTTCATTACCTTGGAGTTGATGCGCTGGCGCAGCCGATCGATCGTCTGCTGCTCGAGTTTGAGCGACTTGGAGTGGTTCTCCCAGCGTTCGTAGTAGTGCAGGTACTTCTTGAGCGCCTCGCGCGCCTGCACATGCACCGACTCGTTGGCAATGTTGGGGTTGTCCTTGTAGCGGGAGCACTCGTAGTACTCGGAGCCGTGCGTCTTCCAGTCGCCCAGGCACATCCAGCAGAAGTCGTGCTTGCAGTTGAAGCACTGCATGTGGTTGCAGCCGCCGTTCTTCTCGATGCAGATGTGACACTTGGGGCAGTCTTTGGTGTGGGCGCTAATGTAGTTGGCCGTCTCGCTGTCGTCGGCGCACTTGGTCAGCCACTTCTTGATCACCTGGCAGTCGGTGGGCGCATGGTAGTCCATGCCGCACCGAAAGCAGAAGCCCGTGTGGCATACCTTGCATATGGCACGTTTGGCGGAGATCTCCGATGATTGCACTATGATCTGGCAGTTGGGTCCGGGGCAGAAGCGCAGCTCCGGGTGCGATTTCACGTAGTCCTTGAAGGCGAACTGCTGGTACTTGTCGCGCATTACCGGCCGGGTGACCAGCGTTAGCACCAGATCCTCCGGCACCCGGACATTGCACATCTGGGCCATGCAGCCGATTTGCGTGGAGATGCCCTGGAAGATCTGCGTCTCAAAGTAGATGGTCCAGCAGTCCTTGCAGAACGAGTGGCCGCAGGCCAAGCTGTAGAACTTATCCCCCAGCTGAGAGCTGGCGCACACGGGGCACATTTGACTCCGATACTGTGGCGCCGTCGAGGCTGTCGTCTTGTAACCGCTGCTGCCTAGCCGGAGCAGCTGGGCGCTAGCCGCCGCCGCCGCAGCGCTTGTGGAAGCGGTATCCGTGACGGATACCGAGGGTGGCTTGATACGCGCCGTCACCAGCAGCGCGTTGGCGTCCTGGCGGTACTTCTCCACCACAATGTGATTGTTCCACTGGTGCTCCAGCAGCAGCACCTTGGCCAGCGAGGGTGTGATCTGCAGGATGGTGTTTAGCTTCTCCACGCGCTCATTGAGCAGCTTTTCGATGTCCTCCACGGTTAGGCACTCGTACTCAAAGTACTCGGGATCGGCACGCTTCGGATCCAGGCGTTCCACGTCGCAGTCCTCGCCTGTAAGGAGAGGTACAAGTTAGTGAGTTTGTTCAGGGATTTGTGATTGGATGATTGGATTTATTAAAGGTAAGATCTCATCTTAAATGGTTCCTATTGTTGTGGAAGTGAGAACGGTTTCAAATCACAATCTACCACCAAAAAATAGGGTTGATTTTTAGATGACTTTGAGTTACAATTGCATAAATACGGCATAAACTGGTTTGGCTTATGAAGATTTGACTGTTAACTGTGATTTATATTAAAATAATAGAAGTTTCAATAAGAAACTTAATAAACTGTTTATGTATAGAATTTTATTTACATTAAGGATTATATCCAAATGACGCACAAGTTGTGCTTTAAATAGTTACATCTACATCGGCTTGTAGGGATTGTACCTGTACTGATTATCGGTATTGCTTTGAGTATTTGTGAACGCCGTACTTTTGCTAATTCGTAACCCTAAGCTGCACAACAAGGCTGCCATACAAATGCCCGATTTTAGCCTTAACCGTACACGGGTATCTGATTGAAGGCTGTTTGTTGGCTGTTACGAGGCGTCTTGGCCAGGTCTCAAGTCGCTGGCGTAGGGGACAGGTCAGAAGGCAGAGCTGACGGAAGAGCGGGCACAAAACAAAGTGCAACTACGTACGTACTTGGGCACGCACCTGAGACGGTGTGTGTGTGTGTGTGTTTGTGTGTGACGGTGTGCTGCGGAGCGAAGAAGAGCGTGGGAAGAGCGGCGGGCAATAATGAAGCCAGCCACAAAACACAAACCTCACAATCAGTCGCAGCTCGTAACTACGAATTGTACTTATTCGAAAGCACTGAGAGAAATGAGAGGCTAGTTAAAGCCTTTAAAAAAATGATAATAAAATATTTCTTTAGTTTATATTAAAGCTTGTTGTGCTGGATCTAAGATAATAGAGAATACTAATTTCTATAAATACCTAAGTCAATCCTACATGAAATTTAACATTTAAAATGAATAAATAAATCAAAATCAAACCAAAATAGTTTTAAAATTTTAGATAGAGTCTAAAAATGAAGAATTATCTGAGATCCAAACCCTATAAAGTCAACAAACTTTGATTTCTAATTGTAATCCCAAATTAAATTTAAATTAGCACTCCCCAAACTGTTAGCACTCCTTTCTCGCTGTGCAGCTGCCTGCGTGTGTGTTGGTTTCAAGTTCAATTCCATAATTTCAGCCTCATGGTCAAGCTAAGAAACGGAAGGCCCTCAGGAGAGAGAGAAGGGGCACAGAGGAGCAGGCGGTGGGTCCCCATCAAGGGGAGCAGGCGGAACCCAAGGCGAATGTCAAGTGCTGAATGCAAATATTCTCGCTTCTCTAGGCCTCCAAAAAGGTGAATAACCAACCCGCATGCACACACACACACAGACACACATGCCCTGGGGGCACTTGTGTGTGTGTGTGTGTGTACTTCCTCACAAACACAGCGACAAGCCTATTTAGCCTCAGTTAAATCGATGGCGCTGATTGTTGTCAGGAGAAGAAGGGCAGAGAGGAGAGGGGTGGCTTGTTGTTGCCCGAAATCCTGCTCACCTGTGTTGTAGTAGTCGTAGTCATCATCGTTGTCCGATTCCAGTTCCATTTCGATATCGGAGTCCATCTTCGCGGACTACAATTACGCCTTCGATTGTGATGGCGATTGGGATTCGGATTGAGATTGAATTTCTGGCGAGGACACTGCTCGTTCTGTGTGTGTGTGTGTGCGAGCGAGCGTGCGTATGTGAGTGAGCTGTAAACGGGGTTGCGGGGTGGGGTGTCTCTCGCCTCGCTCTTTTGTAACAGTTGTTGTAAGGGCGCTGGTGGTTGCTGTTGTTGTTTTCGCTGCTTCTGCTGCTGCTGGAGGTGGATGAAGTGACGGTGTTGTTGTGGTTGTTGTTGTTGTTGTTCCTGGTGGTGGCGGCCAAGGGGAGTGTGTAGAGTGGAGAGCGCAGAACGGAGAGTGTAGATGGGCCGCGGGGGGAGATGGATGGGCTGGTGGGGAGATTTAGTGCAATGCAGTTTTTCGTATTCTATTTGGGGTAAGCTTTGCGGGAGGCGGCGGCGGCGGGGAGCGGTCCGTTGTTTTATTTTCGTTCATCCACATGTATACACACACACTCGCACACTCTCTTTCACGCACTCGCACACACTTGCAGCCCCGTTGCACTCAAGGTGTTTGCCTGCACTTTATTTGCATCGCCGCTTAAATGGCATTTTGGGGAAAATCCTTTCAACTAGCACCCGCGACGCAGAGCAATAAATCTCTGTAATGCTGTGAAAAGCGGAAAATCCTTATCGCTTATCGCTGCCACTTGCTTTGCTTCTTTGTTCCGAACAGTGTTGCCAGATGACAATTTCATTTTCCCCTAAATATTCTCATAAAGTTGAATTTTCCCCTAAAAAATCCAGTTTCCCCCCAGAAATAAAAATAAAAACAGGTAATTTCAAAAGTATAAAGAAGAAACATCTTATTGTGACTTTATTATAATTCTTTTTATACATACATATGTACATATTTATTGAAATTGAGATTAAATCTTAAGTAATCACCTCGAGAATATCATCGGAAAACTGGGTTTTGTAAATTCCTCGCTTTAAAATAGTTTGTTCATTTGTTCAGTTAGTTCAAAGTTATTATATTTATTATAAAGTTAGTATAAGTAATATATCTTAGACTATAAAGAAAATGCTCGCTCGTTAGATGCATTTGAAAAGGGTTAAGTTAAAAACATGGCTTTTTTTTTTAAACATTTTCAAATATTTGATTTCCACCATCATTTATTACTGCCCAATATTCAGCAGAGGATGGTGATTTAATTTAAACTCATGCAATATATATTAATGTCAATACCATCCCCCTTGAACATTAGTTAAAAATCGGTTTTATGACTTCCCATTTTCCCAAAAACTTAGAAAATAATAATAATAAAAAGAACGCCATGTGAACACTCATCGTATGCCGAATGCATTCTATTTTTTTGATATGGATGATCCTGTGGACATTTAGGATGTACAACGCAAACCAACTTCTGTTGGAGGGGAATCGGGAGATTCTCTATAACTCCTTTACCTTTCATTGTTCAAATGTTGTGTTATTATATGATTTTTAATTTTTTAAGATGACCTTAGCTTTTAAAAAGTGGCTTGTTTTGCACTGAATTCATTTGAGCACTTCCAACCCAACCAACCACCACAATAACCTTAACAGCGTTTTGACTTTGTATTAAATAATTCAATTTAAATGTATTACAATTTAAAATTTAATAAATACGGGAAAATCCATGCTGGTCAGCATTGTTCGCTCGCGAACACGCACTCTGGCAACGCTGTTCGCTCGCAACCGCAAAGTCTGGCAGTCAAAAATATTTACCCAAAAATGGATGGTGGTTAACTTAGCTGAAAATGGTGGGTTACTTTGCTAAAGAAAAGGTATAATTTCAATTTTTACCAATTACTGCAGTAATTTAAAATTAAATTGATGATTAATCATTGCACATTTTCTTTTAATTTATAGATTTATACATATACTATCTTAAATTTCTTTAAACAAATGTCTGCATTTGGTTATTAATTGTTCTGCTTGTGCGCCAAAATTTGAATTACAAAAATGTAGTTTTTTTCACTCATTGGCAGCTTTTTTGTGTGAATTCTGAACGTCTTGGCCTTCTACGAACTTACTTTCGGTACAGAAGAGCTCATGTAGATAATCTAAAGAGGATAAATAAAGATCCGGGACCAATTTCATCTTCTTCTCGTTTCCCTCCTTTTGAATTTCTTGGGCTTCCTTAAGAGCTTTGTCGTTTGCCACCAAAAGAGATTGGAAGCCACAGATGCTGGCAAAAACTATATCCGTTTTGAGACTGAATAATAGTATGAATTTTAAATGGTATAAATTCTTCTTCAGTTCCAAAATTATATAGAACTTACGAGTTTCCTATTACGAGCGTCTTTTCCGGCTTAATTTCGCCAGACTCGAGCAACTTGCCCATTATCCGGGGATTCGGCTTGCCCAGGACTATGGGCTTTCGCTTGACAATCACCTCGATGGCAGCCGCCACGGTGCCAGCATCCGGAATCCGAAGCTTGCCAAAAGGGAAGAAACCATCCATTCCTGTGGTCAAGAACAGAACCTTGGGATTCAGCAGGTAGTTGCAAGCTATCACAATCTCATTTGTTCCCATGTCATCATCCCTGCCCACCAGCACGGCACCCACGTCGGGATCGAGTTCCAAGGCTCTCACAAACTCCACCAAGCTCTTGCCGTCCGAGTTTGGCCTGCTTTCCACGGTGCAGAAGCCGGCCTTCCTCAAATCCCTACACATGCCATTGCCCGCCATGACCAGCACCTTCTTCTCGAACTTCCTGTCGCTGAGGTAGCCCGATATGGAGCCCGACGAGCTGAGCACGTCCTTCTCCCCCACTTGGAGGCCCAAACATGTTGCCGTTTTGGTCAGATTCGCATTCGACATGACGCTATCGTTGGTCACGATTAGGCATCGCTTTCCCTTGGCCTTGGCGGCATTAAAGGCATCCACGGATCCCTGAATGGGTTCGTACTCCTGCCACAAAACCCCATCCGTGCCGAAAATAACTGTCTCAATCCCGCCCAGCCACTCGGAAACCTGCTGCTTGGGCAGTTTATCCAAAAGGCTACAACTACGTTTGAACATTGCAGAATTTTGTAAAATAATACAGATTTTTGTAGAATTTTGAAGGATTTCCCAGAGAGTAAGGATTATTTTACTTCTTATTTAATCTGTGATCATTAGATGTAATAGTTTGTATATTATATTTATCTAGAATGGGTTTCTAGGAAATTGTGCATCCATTAAAATTATTATGCCACTTAAAAAAATGTTAATATTGATACAAGTTTGGAGTTAAGATTCCTTTATTTTCAGTAATTTCTGTATTCTCCCATATCGGGCAGTTTAAACAAAAACAACTTTCTCCGCAGTCCACGAGATGCGATCCGAGCCAGTCCATTTGTGAAAATGCACAATTTTAATGATAAGTCAGCGCACGTTCTGTGTAGATTAGAAGATCATGGGACTAGCTGTGGATTTTATAGCCCCAAACGTGACTGCACTGATTCACATAACGGCGGGCACTATTTGCACAGGTGATTTAAGGTTTTTCGGGGATCATGTGTGATAGAAGTGGGCAAGGTAGCTCTATATCGGGAATACGGTATTTCCTCAAAGATTCCAGAAAGAGAACAGTTTTTTTTATGGGATTCACACACTGAGTAGTGATAGTTACATAGACTCAGAGAGGTAACCCGGCTAATCCCAGGGTAATCAAACCGACCCTTTCCCAACTAGCCGGGCATCATGCAAGATTCGGATGATTTTCCGCGAGATAGGGCGACTCTCACAAACTAAGATAAGACCGTTGTGGGTCCATAAACCGGGGGGGAATATACTAAAATTTAGATACTCCTTGTCTGGGGCACAATAATCCGCCGCACACGAATCGCCGCAGGCCATATAAACCCACGGAATTCGACGGAGCCGGTGTAGTTAGTGAGACCTCACCAGCAGCAACACAATTTGAAGAAGATGCTCTCCTCGCAGAGGCAGTTCCTCCTCCCCATCCTGGGGCTCCTGGCCCTGACTGGACTGGCCCTCGGTGGCATTAAGGAGGTGCACAACGTGTACGAGCTGTCGGGCCAGCCTGCCATCAAGCCTAGGTTCTCCACGGATGTGGCCAACAACAAGTACACGCCCCCCGAGGAGATGAATGCCCAGTTCTGGTACTCACTGGCCGACGAGGAGATCACCAAACGTCTCGCCCTGCCACAGCCCAGCCCTGTGAAGGCTAAGAATGTGATTATGTTTCTGGGCGACGGCATGCCCCTGGCCACCGTTGCAGCTGCTCGGATCCTGAAGGGACAGCGTCAGGGCAAGACCGGCGAGGAGTCCTCGCTGAGCTTCGAGCGGTTCCCCCACACGGGATTGAGCAGGGTGAGTAATATAACCAATTCAGGATCTCAAATAGATATAAAATATGTATAAACTAATTGGTATCTTGTTTCTTAACAGACCTACTGCGCCAATGCCCAGGTGCCCGACTCCGCCTGCACGGCCACCGCCTATCTGTGCGGTGTGAAGACCAACATTATCAATATTGGAGTCAATGCCGCCGTCAATTTCAACAACTGCACCGCTAGCCAGGATCCCGCCAACCGTCTGACCTCCATTGCCGAGTGGGCCCAGAATGCCGGCAAGTCCACGGGCATCGTGACCACCACCACCTTGACCCATGCCAGTCCTTCGGGCGCCTATGCCAAGACCGCCAACCGTATGTGGGAGTGTGACACGGATGTGGCCAGCTTTGGACAGGATCCCAGCACCTGCATTGACATGGCCACTCAGCTGGTGACACAGACGCCCGGCAAGAACTTCGAGATCATGTTTGGCGGCGGCATGGGCAAGTTCCTTCCCAAGACCATCAAGGATAGCCACGGAAAGGCCGGAGAGCGATCCGATGGGGTCAACCTGCTGGGCCGCTGGCAGGGACAACACAACGGCGGAGTCCTGGTCACCAACCGCGACCAACTGCTCAGCGTGAACGTCTCGCGTGTGTCCAGCATCATTGGTCTTTTCCAGTCCAAGCTGATGAACTTCCACATGGATGCGGATGCCGCCTACCAGCCAACGCTCTCCGAGCTCACCGAGGTGGCCATCAAGAAGCTGCGCCAGAACGAGAACGGTTACTTTGTGTTCATTGAAGGTGGGTTGTGCTGCAATCTAAAGGAGTTACTTTCTATATACTTATCTGCTTTCCCTTTCAGGCGGTCTCATTGACTATGGCAATCACTACACCCAACCGGGCTATGCGCTGGACGAGGCCCTGGAGTTTGAAAAGGCCATTCAACTCGCCCGCGATATCACCGACATCGAGGACACTTTGATTGTGGTGACCGCTGATCATGGACACGCCGTCAGCATTGCCGGCTATCCTGGCCGTGGAACGCCTATTTTGGGCGTCAACCAGCATGACACTGATCTTAATGGTGTGAAGTACGCCGTGCTCAACTATGCGGCTGGTCCTAACCAGTATCTGGACGAGACTGGGCAGCGCATTCCCCTGGACGACATCCTCGTGTCCCAAGATGCCATTGCCCCCAGCTACATTGCCAAGGATCAGGGTGTGCACTCTGGCGAAGATGTGGGCATCTGGGCCTCCGGTCCGCAGAGTCACCTCTTCAGCGGCATGATGCAGCAGAGCACCATCCCCCACCTGATGGCCTATGCCTCCTGCGTGGGCAGCGGAAAGAAGGTGTGCGATCGGCAGTGAGAGACTCGATGCCAGGGAAATCCATTTACAAGACTCAGGGAACCGATAATGAAGACGATGTCCGAGTATACCCAGTATACAAGGCATATTTTCTCGTATTTTTCAGCAAGACTCTGCATTTGAGTCTTTAATAAAAAATGTACTAAGCAATTTAAAGAATTCTTGTGTTTATTGTTTATTTGGGGATATGTCTTTTATGTTAGGAAAATTTTGAAGACAAAGAGACAAAGAGTATAGTAAAAGTTTGGCCTTTATAAAGATACTAAATACATAACTTGATTCTATGTCATGCTCATTATTTACTGATTAAATCTTGTATATTTTATATTCATACAAATCTTTTAATAAAATGACCTAAGCTTTTTTTAATTTCATATTGTGTAAGGCTGTAAAAAGAGTTTTAACAACTTGTACCTTTTTTTTAGCGCACTTCCATTACAAATTCCAAAAAGACTACATAATTATAAAGGTTTCTTTAGCAGCTTTAAAAGTTTATCCACAGACAGATAAATGATGAAAAAATAACACATTTCATAGGATATTCCATGACACCCTTTAGGGATATCTTTAACAAGTCAAAATACTTGTAATAAAATAGTTCATAAATATTACCTAAACAAATTGAAAAGTAATATACTATCTTACGATTTTTAGTTAGGAATATATCTCATTTATTTTGTAAATTATTTGCCATGAACATAAATTATGACTTCAAGCTCGTATCTCCTGTAATTTAACTGACACTTTTCCTATTTTTCAGGGCAATAATTACAAATGATCTTAGGCTGATGTATTGGATATATATCATTGCTCTGATGAATTGTAAAAGATGTATCATTGCTCTGAATAGTTGTATAATACATTTCATGGCTCTCATAGACTAAACCCAGTGTTAGCCCCAGCCCCAGTGTCTCCTATCAACGAGGAACCTTAATTGGTGTCACGTCAGAGTGACTCTTTAGCCAAGTTATAATACCTATATCTTTTAATGGTCATGCTTATGGTGGCGAACTCATGTGGAATTTAGCACCTGCCACCCCTAATTTCACCTTGGGATTGTGTGGGGTGGAGGGTCAGGTGCCGCGGTCCCCGACTTCGGGTTGCCGTGCCCACCAACTCCAGAGCCCGAAGCGTGTTCGTTTATCGCTCCAGCAGGCTTTCCATTGGTCCAGATCCTCGGACTGGTAGCCGGGCCTTTCGGCTTGAAAGATCCCCCCTTATAACCATAAAGCCTAATGGCCAAAAGACTAGGCAAATACCAGGCCATAAACCGAGCATTTTGGAAGACGTTGGAGTTAGAGGATTATGCCATGAAGATATGACAAGCCAGATAAGACAGCCTAAAACGGTTAATAAAAGGCCGTGGGAAGAGCCCCGAAATCAGTTCAATTGCCAACGTCAAGAGAACTACACGAAAATGACAAGATCCTTGGGGATTATCGTGGTGCTAAGCGCTCTGGTGGCCATCTCCATGGCTGCATCTCTGGACAGTGAGTGGTGGTAAAACTAAATAAGAATGTGATACAAAATCTCAAAGAAATCATTGCAATTTCCAGTGTCCGAGATCCACAGCCAGCGGCAGTTTGTCGGAGCCTCGGAGACAGCCTCGAAGAGCCGCGAGGCAAGCCTCATTGATCCCAATGCCTTGGGCAGGGACAAGGCCGGAACCGAGGAGGAGAAGAACGCCCAGTTCTGGTATGACCTGGCCCGCGAGGAGATTGCCAGGAAACTGGAGCAGCCACAACTCGACAAGAGGAAGGCCAAGAACATGATTCTGTTCCTGGGCGATGGCATGTCCTTGTCCACAGTGGCCGCTGCCCGTATTCACAAGGGTCAGCTGAAGGGTAACCCCGGCGAGGAGGACTCCCTTAGCTTTGAGAAGTTCCCCTATACTGGATTGAGCAAGGTAAGTTTATATTAACCTGGGATTCCTTTACTGAAATGTTATATATTTTATCCTCTTGGCAGACCTACTGCTCCAATGCTCAGGTTGCAGACTCCGCCTGCACGGCCACCGCCTATCTGTGCGGCGTCAAGACCAACATCGTGGCCCTTGGAGTAACTGCCGCCGTCAACTTTAACAACTGCAGTGGCAGCGAGGATCCCGCCAACCGCCTGACCTCCATTGCCGAGTGGGCCCAGAATGCCGGCAAGTCCACGGGCATCGTGACCACCACCACTTTGACTCATGCCAGTCCTTCGGGCGCCTATGCCAAGACCACCAACCGATTCTTCGAGTGCGACACTGACATTGTGACCTATGGAGAGGGAAAGAACGACCCGGCCACCTGCACGGACATTGCCACTCAGCTGATCACGCAGGTTCCTGGCAAGAACTTCGACGTGATGCTGGGCGGCGGCATTGGCAAGTTCCTGCCCAACACCGTCACGGATCCGTTCAACAAGAAGGGCGAGCGCTCTGATGGAGTGAATCTGCTGGGCCGCTGGCAGGGTATGCATCCCGGCGGCGTCATGGCCTACAATCGTGACCAGCTGCTGAGTGTGAACGCCTCGAAGATCACCAGCCTGATCGGTACCTTCCGCTCGGGCGTAATGAGCTTCCACAAAATGGCTGACCCCAAGGAGGAGCCCACTCTGGCGGAGATGACCCGCAAGGCCATCGAGATGGTCAGCAAGAACGACGACGGCTGGTTCCTGTTCATCGAGGGAGGTCTCATTGACTATGGCAATCACTTCAACTCCCCGACCTTCTCGCTGGACGAGACGCTGCAGTTCGAGCAGGCTGTGCAGCAGGCCGTTGACCAAACCAATCCCGATGAGACCCTGATTGTGGTTACTTCCGATCATGCTCATCCCCTGACCATTTCTGGCTATCCCGCCAGGGGCACGCCCATTCTGGGACTCAACCAGCACGACACCGATGTGAATGGCGTCAAGTACGCCACTCTGAACTACGCCGTGGGTTTGGAGCAGTACCAGGACGAGCATGGCCAGCGCTACGATATCTCTGATAAGGTTGGAAAGGACGGTGAGTGTTGGCTCATTTTGTGTATATATAAAATATTAATTCTTTTTTGCTTTAGACTTCATTCATCCCAGCTACATCCGTGGCAGTATCGGCGTTCATGCTGGCGACGATGTGGGCATCTTTGCCAGGGGTCCTCAGAGTCACCTTTTCAGCGGAGTCGTCCAGCAGAACTCCATTCCCCACATAATGGCCTATGCCGGCTGCATTGGCGATGGCCCCACGATGTGCAAAAATCGAAAATAGGCAAATGTGTTCTAAAATATAGAGTATTTGAAAAGCACTCGGGACTCTGACTCTGACTTTGGTTCTTGGGGAGGGAGCACTTGTGCAAAATCAATAATCAAATTGACTCTACTCCCCATAATTTATTGCATCTGTCCAGTTCGACTGTCTGCCGAATTGACTTCAATTAAAAACGCATCAGCCAGACACAGCGTCGAAGTCGCACTTGCAGAGACAGATACAGATACGGAGACAGAGAGAGATACAGATACATAGACAGATGCAGATACATATAAGATTCGTTGAGCGATCACAACGATTTGTTGCCCGCAGAGAGCTGTCAGTGGGAGAATAAATATGAATTCGCTGAATGTCAGGTTCAAGCGATGGCATTGCCAGTAGTTTGGGATATATCGGATCGGCAATCGGCATATAGACACCCACACGCATGTGGAGCAGCTCCTTCACTCGCACTGCCGACTTTGACTTGCAATTGTTTTGCTTGTCGTTACTCATTCCACAGAATTTATTTAAATGCGCTTGACATGGAGTGAATCGAGGCGAGATGAAGGCGCAGCTTCCAAACAATTAAGCTTAATATTTATTCGCTGCTTACGCAATTAAGGATCGTTTTGCCAAGGCAGTGTCCTTGCCCCAGCAATATCGACAACTTCATAACTCTCTCGGCAGGCAGAACAAAGAAAACAATATGAGATTAATAATAAATGTAATCAAAAATGTGTTTATAGAGTGTGTCATTCCTCTATATAATAATTTTAAACTCAAAAGTCAGTCAGGCTACAACCTTTATTTTTAAAGAAGATGTCTAAAAAAAGACAGATTTTACTCTGCTATTCCACATTCTAATTTATTCTTTATTTATAAATTGACATAATGTTCAAAAAGGCTTTTTATTTTTAAACTACTCCTTATTAATTTCTTATAAATTTAATATGAAACTTTACAACTAAAATCTGGCTAGACTCCAAATAAATTCTGTAGAAATTCACAGTGTCTACAGACAGATTTCACTCTGCTATCACATATTATAATTTATAATTTATTTATTAATTGAAATAATGTTCAAAAAGGCTTCTTAAAATACTCCTTATTCATTTCTTATAATTTTTATATGGAATTTCACAACTAAAATCTGGCTAGACTCCAAATAAATTCTGTAGAAATTCACAGTGTCTACATTTTTACGAGATAAACTTAAATTCGGCTCGTGCCCTGGCTTGGCTTCCTTTGAATCTATTTTTACAGCTCTTTTTCGCTCAAAAACTTCCCGAAAAATTTGCTTGTTTGGCAGCGTTTTGTTGGCTCAGCGAAAAAGTGGAAGCAGTCGGGAGGTTTGTGGCGCTCGGCTTCGTTTCGCGATCCTAAAATCGCAGCCAGCTGCTAAACGCTAACAGCTCGCTCTCTGTTAACTTGGCCAAGTCTCAGTCGCAGTCTGAGTTCCAAATCTGTCGCGACAGCCAACGCGTGTGCGGATCAGATCAGTCTTTAGGCCAACTTGACGCTAATTTCTGCTGACTGCAAACTGCTAACTGCAAACAGCTAACTGCTAAGTGCAAATCGCATCCCGAAGTGCGCGTGTGTATATCGGGGGCCGTGATTAGCCCACTGGATTGCCGGTGACAGGTGAGAATGCGGGTTAGATAACCACGTACCATATCCATAACCAAATCCAGTTCGAACTGCAGTGTTGAAATGGTAATTGAATGCGTGGCCTGGCGGGAAATGAGTATCAGATGGATGTGCGGTTAACGAGTGCGCCCACAAACGAAAACAAGTGGAAGCCACACCGACAGCTATCAGAGTTCGCACTTGCTAATTTATCAGCAGGGTAAACAGCCAATTACAGGCTTTATATCTTTAAGACTTTTCCCTAGATCCCCCTCAGATTAAGGCCTCAAATATTTGGCACTCGCTATAAGCTCAATGCAGATAAAAGGCTGTCAAAGGTAATTCGCTCCAGCTTAACTCTTTCTTGGCGGAAATTCGGCCAAACATTTATCAGAGATCTTTTTGCGAAAACTTGCATTTTTCATAAAGACGCACTAGAAAGTCTGCAAGGAGATGGCTGTGCCAGTTTGGGCCAAGATCAGGTCTGGCCAAAAGCGCTGCCGGCAGTTCGTGGGTGCCGCCGAGCAGATGCAGATGCAGATGCCTTCACCAGATACAGATGGTCTAGTCACGGCAACCCCCCCGACACGATGCATTTCACCCAAAAAGCCAAGCAAAAAATATACACAAAACAGAAAGAAAAGAAGAGAAGCCAGCACACGAATGCAATCGATCACGGCACGAGTATCTCTGTAACCAAATAGACAACCTGGGGATTGCGTCTTATTCTCCATTCGCTGCAGCTGGCATTCCTCCGGCGGTGTTTACTTTCGGCATTAGCTACCGACAGGGGAACATGTTATTCTCGTTCTGGAGCTGCTCACGCTGTGTATTTTGCTCCACTGACCGTGAACTTGACCAAATGGATTGCAATCCCCTTTGATTTTTGGCTATAACCCCTGAAAGGGGTCAGGTATTACAACGCAAAAGGTTCTAAATCATATGCAAATTTTGACTGGGCCTAAGGTTAACCAGAATGCGGACAGGAAGCTTCATTTAAATGGCAAGTCGAGCAATCTGTAACGAAGCTTTCAGAGTATTCGAACCTCCGCTAATCCCATAAATTTGTCAGTTCTCATCTTTTCAAACACGCAATCCGGTCCAGTTCCGGCACCTCCTCCTCCTTCTCCCCAAAAAGCAAACAAAAACAAAGACACAGGCAAACACACACACACACCTGACGAAGGTGAGTGAGTGGTTGGGTGAATGAGCGTGTCATGGAGCTACTGGTCTTGTCCAGGTGATGTCATGTCTAACTCTGTTGGCGGGATGGCTGTGTAGTTGGGCGGCAACTTCATTTACAGACTTTAGCTCCTAAGGTAATGCCTTCCCTGCCTTACTTTTGATCTCATTTGCATTTACATAATTCTCAGAGACTTTACGACTGGCTGCCAAGTATCTCCCACAACCCTCGGCCCTGTTTAATTACCTACGACATTTGCATAATCAATGAAACGAACCGCTCAGTTGTCTCAGATTCAAACTGATCATTTGCATATGACGAAAATTAAGTGGATGGGTTAGCCAGTGTCTACTGTGCGGGAGAACGTGACGCTGTCATTAGGCGCAAAGCGCCATTTAAATGGATTGCAATGGGTAACAACAAAAACTCGAAAAGCGGCAATTAAAATGTAAATTGCATCACAAGCAGTTTACATTCTGCCGTCAATTGCTCCGTCATCATCGTTCTGATATATGTGGCGCATACGCACCGTTGGCCGAGTGTTTAAGGTTATTTTAATATGTAGAATGCACATTTATTTATTTATTCACAATTGACACACGCTTCGGGCTTAGATATCTCTGCATATTTTCGTAATTGATTCGAATGGTTATTGCGGGCTATTATGGTTATTACATTGTGTGGTTATGACTCGCCGGGGGGCACACCCACGCGGCAATCAACTCTGACCTTTTGGCAGGTGATGAATGCACTTTTTTTAATCGCCATTTAATGGGAAATACAATCCGTTGCGATGTCACAGTGGCACCGCCATCGATTTTGATTTATGGCGCGCGGCTATCGCTGGCTTTTGGTGGCTTCCAATTCAATCAGTCAGCGATTCAATGGCGCTAAATGGAAAATGCACTCAGCTGTCATCGGCTTGACTAATGACGTCACCATTGCCGATTATCATACGCTCCATTGCCGAGAGTCGTCGAGGGTGCACAGTGCAAATACGGATCTGTGTGATGTCACAGACAGCAGCTCCAGTGGAGCTATTATTTGCTTTTCCCATTCAGCCAAACCTGGCGTAGACTTACATCTTGTATTTATTTGTGGCCCATTAGCAGTTCACACCTCAGAGAGCAGAGCAGAGAGTGGCGCCCTGCGATCGCTGCCTGCTATTGTCACTTTCAATTATGCAACGATTGCTAATTGAACTTGGCCAAAGTGAAACGCCCGAGTCCAGAAAGTGACAGCCCGTCAGGTCGATACGGCTAGATAGAGCGGATAAAGCCATAAAAGTTCATGAATGAATCGCGGTTAGTTGACGTAGGCAAAAAGTGGAAAATGCTTATCAAAGAGACACTATAAACTGAGACTCTGTTTACGTTCAAAGTTCAGTTGGCAAGACAACTTGTGATAATTGTTCAGGTTTTTTATAAAGCATAGAATATTCAATATAATTTAATATTCTTAGGAATATTTTATTCTCAAATGTTTGACAGACAATTTAACAAATATTTACAGTCAAAATTATATTCTTAAAAACTGTAAAGTGATTTTACAGAAGAGAGACTTCTAGTAATAATTTCTTAAATATTTCCCAGCTTAATTAAAATATTACAAAAATATTTCTTAATCAAAAAATTAAGGGCTTTTATGTACAATTAATTACGCAAACATTTTTCATCAATGAAAGGAATTCTTTCCCCCGAAAAAACCCCCTTTATGGTTATTGAAATTTACATTTTTCGCTTGTCAATTAATTTATGGGATACTTAGTTTAGGTGCGCTTCTCCCCCCATTTGTTTTTCTTTTTGTTGTGGCCCTGCCTTAATTTATATTTGAAGAGCAATTAATTTATGATGACATATACCCCATTAACATCACACAAAGTTTTTTGGCTAACTGCGCAAAATAATGGAAACGAAACCTAACTATGAATATACAATACCACAATTGCGGCGACATTGTTGAGCGGTGGCGAAGCCTCAAAGAGGTGGATGGTGGCTCGAACTTTTGATGGCGGGGGGCACGTCATATCTATATCTATTTCTATATGCCAGCTTGTAGCTGAATAGCATCGCAATGAATCAGTATTTGGGCGATATAAGCCCGCTGAGCCGAGTGCCCAGTCATCGCGCCGTGCAGACGTTGACACTGACTGAGTGTCACTGACATTGGATGAGGCCGCAATAAAATCGTAGCTGCGAATCAACATACCATGTATCTGGCGGATACAGCATGTATTTGTATCTGTATCTGTATCGCACGCCAAATGATTCGCACTTGGCATTGACAATGACTTTCGGGCAGAAACATCCCGCGAAAGCGACAGCACGAACATGAAGCAATAGCGTTTTGGTTTAAGGGCGACTTATTAACCCAATTAACCCATAAGAAATTATGCTTAAAATATACATTATTATGTATAAGCAGGTAGCTTGTATCCTACATATATCTTTATACAAACAATTTAAAAACGAAAAGTAAAAGTAATTGCCAGGCGCACTCAAAATGCCATCTGTTCTAAATGAAAACTTTTTGGCAGACCCCAAAACAATTCGCTTAAGATCTCAGTTTATGGCACACTACACACAGTGCAAATAAACGACTGGCAAATAGCATTCAGTCAGCTGTGAGGGGAATTTCAAACAAATTCTCTCGCCTTAGGCCGTAATTTGCTACCTTTTTCGGTTGATTGGCGTACAGAGGAAAGTGCCAAGAAAGATTCGTCATGCGAATCAGAGGCAGAATTAGAACCAAGTCGTTGGTGGCTATGAATAGAAATGGATACAGATACAGATACAGATCCCCGGGTGACACCAACGCTTGTCTCCAGACAGACAAGCCGCTTGTATAACCCTCGTAGTGTTTGGGTTCGGATTCGGGTTCGGGTTCAGACTGTAATGCCAAATCCAGGCTAAGAGATCGCGGAACGCAGATACCAGACTTGTCCCACTGGCCTGCTCGGTGCCCAAGAGACCGTAGGCGGTCGAATATGGGCCATGCCGTATCGAAAGCCATACTCTCAATATAATTAAAACATTTGTCGCGATCACATGCACAAGGCAATTAATAATATGTACGATCGAACACATGTCCGCCAGTGCAAATCCCGGCGACAGGGGAGGAGCTCAACTCCCCAGAATGGTTTACTATATGCATGGGAATTGGTTTTCTCACTTATTTCGCTCTTTTATTTATTCGCCATTTTAATAACCACAAATAGTATTCACATGTTTTCCAATATAAATGTCAAAATTAATTGACGTCATTAATATTATGCATATCTCGGAGTTGGATCTAAACTGGTATTTTATACATTATTGCCATTCCGATTGCTTTTCTCAAGAGAGTTTATTAAT
>JAEIIH010033829.1:0-15448 GCA_018904745.1 Drosophila orosa | reverse complement strand
CTCAGGACAAGGTGGAGGAGTATTCTCTGGGCAATCTGGAGTGATTACTGGGGGACAAGGCGTAGGCTCCTCTGGACAAGGGGTTGGCTCCTCTGGACAAGGGATTGGTTCCTTAGGACAAGGGGCAGGCTCCTCAGGACAAGATGGAGGAATACTTTCGGGGCAATCTGGAGTGATTACTGGCGGACAAGGGGTAGGCTCCTCAGGACAAGGGGCAGGCTCTTCAGGACAAGGTGGAGGAGTATTCTCCGGGCAAGGCAGAGGTGGACAGTGCGGTGGCAAAGGCCTTGGCCTCGGTGGTATAGGCCTCCATGACGGCCTTATGGGAGGCCTCGGATGTCCATTGACAGGTTTAGGTTTAGGTCGTTGAGGTCTCCTTGGAGGTCTCACTGGTGCAGGTGGTGCTTTGTGAGGTTGCTTATGGGGCTGCTTACAAGGCCAAGGTCCTAGAACCTTCTTAATAACTTCCAAGCAGGCTTCACTGTCTTCCACATACTGCAGGACCACAAAAGCCACTGCGAAAGGACTCTTTCAGTTAAATTATTAAGCAATACTTATCCTTAAACTTACCCGCTAAGCAGATAAGAGTTAACTTCATATTGAAACCCTTCAGAAACTGTATGCTTGTGGGGCTTCATCTAGAACTTTTATAGGACTGACAATGGCAATTGTGTAAATAATTTAAACGCTTTTTAGGATCGCTGCTAATTTTAGTCAAAGCAAATAGGCAACTGTTTGTCCAGGTCGTGGAAATTTTCTCCTCGAGTTCAGGCCAACAAGATGAACTCGTCTGGCTCGTCTGAGCCAAGTCAGTGACTGTAATCTCAGACCACCGACGAGTAATAAATTTCCATTTTTTATGGCATCAAGAAAATCAAAACAATTTCGTTTGAAAAATTATGTTTTGGAAAAGATGAGACGAGAACGAGAACGAGAACGAGAAGTGGGAGCCAGTGAGAAGTTTTGAAGAACTGCCAGACGGGATGACGAGGATGCATCAAGTGGAAGACAAGCATGACGATGTGCAGTGCGTGCCTGGCTCAACTCATCCACAGACTTTGGGAAAGGGATGGGATGGGATGCTGGTCTGGTCTGGTCCAGAGTCTGGTCTTTACGATAATGCCCCGTACGTGGAAGATGCAGCGACTGTTGATTCCAGGAAGGGCTTCCAGCCGAGACGAGAAAAATTGAAGGCCAAGACCGAGACAAGAATATATCGTCTTTGCTAACTCAAATCTCTACACAAATATGCATCGTTTATTTGGGCAAAAATCAGTTTAATATTTAAGACAAGTTGTGGTTATCATGAATGTAAAATTGTATCTAACTTCGCCTTCTCATTCCAGCTATTTCGGCTATAACTGCACAGTTCAACTTCCGATTGTGAGCTGGAAAAGTGTGGTAATATATATATTATTATTAATTTAAATCAAGCTTTAGGTATATGTAAACATACCACCACAGGCGATCGCCTGAAGATCGCAGCGTGTCTGATTCCTCCAGATGTACGTGCGCCGCACCTTCGCCCGGCAACCATCGTTCATGAAATCCACATTTTTGTTGGGTTTATTCATACTGCGAACGCATCTGTTGCAGGTTTCCCTTAGCCTCCGACAGTCCGGTGCCTGGCCATAGATAACCACACAACCGAGTATTAAGAGAAGGCAGGCAATAGTGGCCAGTTGCATTCTGGAGCTTATAAGTTATAGTTATTAATTCGACTGATGACTCTGACATCAAACCTGAGCTTTATATAAGAAGCAACAACCAGGAAAGGATATCAGATGTATTTTATGAACTCTTGGTCTCTGTTCTTTAACAAATAAGTAAACAGATTGGTTGCCAATACAGCTGTTGAGTCGCAGAAGCTAGGCTAGTGTGACCTATTGTGTTGGAATAAGTTAATATTACAGGAAATATAGTTCTCAGCACAGCTGTTCAGGGACAATTGAAGATCACTGCTTCCTTGATCAATTTTTTGAGTATAAATACCAAGGAATTAAGTTTGATTTAGTCAGAGTAGATCTCGGGTTCAAAAAGCAACTATACTTGCAATGTCAAAACTTGTGTTGGCCTTGGGTAATCTAATCTTTATACCGAGTGATATTTGTTACCCCATTTAATATTTAATTTCTTGTTTAGCACTCTTTTGCCTTCTGGTAACCCAGATCCTGTCACAGGATGCCGAGAATCGCAGGTTCTGTACTCGTTTAACTGCCGATTGTGTTCGCCACCAAGATACTGTGGGCACCGAGGACGATACCGTGAATATCTACAACGATTATTGCCAACGAACCGAACGAAATTGGCAGAAGATAACCCGCTGCCAGCTGGTCCGGGCCTCCTGCATATGTAAGCATATATTTTTAATATTTTATGGTACTTTAAAATCAAAGCTTTCGATCTTTCAGTGACCATGGTTCGTTGCGACAATGTTACCTGCAGAAATGTGGCGGCAGCCCTGCGGAATCGTTGAAAGTGGTTTACTACTATTATGATATATAAATTAATTCTAATGAAATGAAGAAAATAAAATAAAAGCAAATATGCATTGTACAAAATGGGTTAAAATATTTTTGTGCTTTCAAGTTTAATCAACAATTTATTTTCAATTTACTTTTAATTTAAGGAAAATTTCTACCGCCACAAATAAGACACTATTTTTAGGATTAGTCCAAAAATAGATGTTAATATATTCGAAATGTTTTAAAACAATTTTACAAACCCTTAGAGTTACTGTTTTACTTTATTCGGTTCACATTAATGTATCAATTTCTTATACAAAAATTTTTTTAAGCCTGGTAGTATAATATATTTAAGTTTTTCTTAATTTTATAAAATATATATTTTTTAAAATCCTTAACCAATAAGCCGTCGCATTCCCGCCAATCTTGCCACAGTCTCACAGTCCAATTTTTGGTCATGATCTAAAATATTCAAACAAAATATTTAAAGACTTTTCTTATCTTAAAAATAAAGAAAACTTACTTTCGCAGGCAATAATCTGCATGTCGCAGCGCCTCACATCCCGCCAGACCCAACGGTCCCTTAATTTTTCTCTACAATCTCTGTTTATATACTCGAGTTCGTTTTTAGGATTCACCAAACGACGGATACATGGACTACATTGCTCTCTGATCCTTCTGCAATCCTGGCGCTGAGCTTCTACTGAATAGTAGCCAAGGAAGAGGATCAAACAAAATAGGCAAAGCCACTGCATTTTTTAAACAAACTGATAACTTATTCCTTGTGAGTCTCATTATATATATACTCACTAAAAATGTGGAAAAAAGGTTTTAAAAAACACTTGTGGAATATTAATTAAACAAAAAAGTCATACATTTTAAAAGAGAACAAGGAGAAAAACTCAGGGAAAATTATTCAAGATTTTGTGTTGTCATAATCAACGTGTTTTGAACTTTCAAAGACATGGTGTGTTTATAATAAAGAGCAAAAAATAATTTCAATAAATATGGACCAAGGAAAGTCAGTTTTCAGGATTTTGTTTTAAAAACAGATGACAAATTCACCTTGTTTCATTAAATGACCATGATTTTTCTACAATTCAGCCATATAAATAAAACGTCGCCATTATTTATAAAGCAGTTTTATTTCCTCACTTCAATTAAAAATGTGGAAAATTGCGCTGTTAGTGGGTAAGGATTATAATTTTTAAAATATTATTAACTATACTAATGCTTATATTTTCTAGTCCTTTGTGTCCTTAACTTGCCACATATTAAAGCTGAAACGAACCGAGAATATTGCGAAAGTTTGTATAGAGATTGTCTACGATTTACACCAAGATTAGGACGATATGATGAGACTATAGATTCCTTCAATCGACATTGTCGGAGAGAACGTCTAGGAAGATGGAATGATGTGTCTCGTTGTGAAATGGAAAAGGCCACCTGTCTCTGTGAGTAATTTAGCTTTGTTATTTTATTGATAATATACAAAATACTTTATAAATTATTTCAGTAATCTTGCAGCGCTGTGATGACATGTCTTGCAGGAATATTTCCGAAACACTTCGTTTATAAGCTTTACAAAATATGAAACATATATTTTTAACTTAAACAACACAACACAAAATCAACAAAAGGTTTCACAAACATAAACCTTTCTCTATTTATAGCTACATTGTGTTTAAAGTACTCGGTGTACTTCCTTAAAACACCTTAATTATGACAAAAGCTTCGCTCGAAATAAGAATCAAGTACTATTTAATTAAAGTTAAATAAAGAGAACCTACAAACAAGCCTTACTCCATTTAAGCTTTGTAAAATAAAATAATCTCTCCAGTTGAACTCAAGATGCTAAGAGTATTGTTGTTGCTGGGTAAGTGGCTTTAACTTAACTTTTGGCCAAAACTATTTTTAAAGAGTCTTTCAAAGTTTGCAGCCTTTTAATTGGAACCGAGTGCAACTATTTTGGGGATCTTTTCAAGTGCAATGATGAGCTGCTGAAATGCCAAGAATCTGAAGTCAGATTGGGAAAGTTTAATGAAATTTCCGATGGTTACAACGGAAATTGCAGCCGGGAAATTGGTGCCAAGTGGAGTAATGTCACGCGCTGTGAATTGGAAGCTGTGAGGTGTTTAAGTAAGTAAAAATACCTAAATTATTATATTTATTCCTAAAACTATTTAAATTATAGTTAACCAGTTGAAAGGCATGGAAGTAAATTGTGAAAATATTGCCGATGTTATGCATTTGTAAAAACGTATTACCGTACAAGTAAGAATATATATAAATTCTGAGTAAAATTATAATTCCCTGCAATTATTAAATATTCATCTCGATATAAATATATTTACTCATATTTCTATATAGATACTTTCACCCCATTCGCAGTAACCACCCCCAAATATAGGCCTTGGGATTTATTTTCAAGTGGAATACTTACTTGGCCTTCGGGGCATCTGTTGTCTTCTGCATATTTACCTTCCCATAAATCTCTCCCTCGACAGCAGGAAATATTTATGAGCTAATCATTTTTAATTATCATCGAGCGACAACAAAGCTGGATAAACTTTTGCTGGAAAATCTAATCACATGCTGGAACTGAGAACAGAAATAATTACACCAAGACCCGCGGGGCAGTGAATGCCGAAAAAACAAAAGCTCTCTCTCTCGCAACTAAAATGAAAATGAGAAGGAAAATGAAAATAAAAATCAATTTCAAGGCATTTCCTGGCCACGTTTTGCACGTGCCACGTGCCAAAAAAACAACACTAACAAGTTGAGTGGGTTTCCCCCCCCGTCCGCCGAAATGGAAGCCAAAATTTCATTACCATTCTTCGGGAGGGGAGAGAACGAACGCTTTTGCCCTTTGGCAGAGAGTCAATTACGGCCAGGAAGCGCCCAACGATGTCGTCACCCGAAACCGAGTCCCAATCCCAATCCGAGGCTAGAGGATGCTCTCCATATATATATATATGTATATAGTTGCTTAATATTTATCTAGCGTCGGTAATCAGGCAGCCCCCGACATGTGTCCCTGATCTTGATAACAAAACAGGGCAAAAGACAAGTAATCCCGGCAAACAAATCAGAGCAGCGCCCCAAGATTTATCCAATGCGTTTTTAATAAACTGTCAGTTAGTAATAAAATTTTCAGTGAATTTGATTATGATTACAATCGCAGTGATGACAACACGATTGAGATCCCGCACAGGGCTCCCCAAACTTCGACTTCGTTAGGTGTGTGTGTTCGAGTCAGGAACTGAGTGTGAAATTTGGCAGCTTGTTACAGTTTTCCGGCACGGGGAAAATTTAGGGGGCGCTGCATCCATTGACCCTAATCATGTAGCAGCTTGTAAAATGCGAGCGTGAAAAGAAAATTGAAAAGTTAGTTCAACGTCGGGGTTTTCCCGTTGCCCTCCCTCCCTTCTCTTCACGTCCGTTCAATTTCTAAAAGGCTGTTGATTTGAGAAATTCCTTAAACTTGTCCGAAAGTCGGTGGGGCTGTAAAAGCCAAAAGTTCTTGAAGGTATATATGTATGCTAAGATTTTCGGCAAGTTTTCGTAAGTCGGGAAATGAGGAAAGCTATTTGAGTTGTGGAAACTATGAATGAAATGCGGCTGGATTTGTGAGTGTTAGTAAAGAAGAAATTTGTGAAGAGGTTTCCAATAAAAGGGGGGATTTTATCATAGCTATAAACAAGAAACAAAGGATAAAGAAAGGTATATTAAATTAACGAAAATTCTAGTGAGCTAATAAATATTTTTAAAATAAAATAAAGCCAGAATCGATACAAGTATTATTTACAAATCCTTTTCCTTTGCCATCATATTTCCTTTGTTACAGCAAATACCATTTTCCTGCTCTTTCTTGGAGCTTTAATTTCCTGCAACAAAAGACCTTTAAGAGCGTTAAAAAACACCTTCCTTCCGAAGGATAATCGACAGCACACTCCCCCCAGGACAAAGGGCAAACCACCCACACTGCATCGAACCACCCCCTTTTTTGGGGTGTTGTTTGGGAAAAACACCCCCCACAAAAGCCCCCACCAATGGATGGGCACACGTTTTGTTGCAATCCCGATGCGGAAATGCTAATCCGCATGTAATATTCGAAAATGATATGAAAATGCCAAACCAAACAACCACCCACCGAAGGCTTCTGGATTTAGAATGGCAACATTACTCAATGTCAGCATCAAAATTGCTTTGGAATTCATGCATTCATTTATCCTGGCGAACGCAGTATAGAAATTTTCATTTTCGGCTGAGTTTTAATTCGGGGAAAGTCCTTAAATAGCTGAACAGCCGCCTGGAACGGGGAACGGGAAGTTTCATGCTGATTAAAAGTGGCAACTGTGTCTGCTGCCACGGGGTTGTGACTACACCGATGCTTTTTTGGGTTTCGTATTGCAACCTTTTTTTTTTGGCCCCGGGGGGAAGTCCTTCGAGAAACGGGGGTGGTGACTCATCCTGCGCTGCACTTGTCCCTTGACATAAACCTAACACACAAAAAAAGGAAAGGGAACAGTGCTGAAATTTCGTCACAGACGGTGGCGTGAAATTTCGAAACGAATTCTCTAAACTCGCTCATTGTAATTTCTGTAATGCCGAGACAGAGTGCATGGGCATGATGCCGAGGAGGTGGCATGTGGCCAGGAAGTTTGTTTTGTTTAAAATTATTAGAATTCAGTTGCTTGTTCCGCGGGTGGAATTTGTGGTGGTGGAGCGAGGGTTGCTGGGCAATTGGGTGGTTTTTCGCCAGCAGCTGGTGCCTTGGCACTTGGCACCGCAATGTGGTCAATGTGAAGGACCCTTGTCTCGCCTCAGCACTTGTTTGGTTTACGGGGGAATCCTCGTTTGTGTGTTTGCCGGGAATTTTAATTCATTGAAAGGACAAAGGCAAGCAAAAGCGCAAAAGTCAAACGATTTGCCAACACTCAAACTCCAGACTAGAGGCTGAGATTTTAATAGAAAGCGAAACATATTGAATGCAACACAAATCAATATATATAACAGTTGGAAGAACAATAAAACCTTAAGTCATAAACTTGAAACATTTAGATATAGGGGAAAATATGTATAAAATAAAATAGTTATAGAAAATCAATACTATAATAAATATTCCTGGTTATTTTTGTGTGGCTTTCTGTAACTTTACAGATTATTAAAATTGTATTTTCTTTGCCAACATATATTATAATTTAAATTATTTTCCACTTATTTATCCATTATTTTTTAAGCATTCTTTTACAAAGGATTTTCCCATTAAAACCCTCTTTAAACCCAACCTTTAAGACCTTTTTTGAGCTACTTGCAGACATGATTCATAAGTAATTGCCACAATATCTGAACGATAGCGAGCAAGCAAACAAAACAAATCCATAAAATTTAGCCGGCTAGACAGATAAATTGAGCAGAAACGCCGCTGAACCCGGCGACGTCGACGACGTGCTCTAGGCACTGTTGACATGCCACGAAACTGGAAAACAATTAACGTCCAATTTTGATATGTGTGTGAGCCAAGAGCTAATCGAAAGTCTCCATCGACCAGACACGGCAAACCGTACATGCCAGTGCAGTTCAGGTAACAACAATGTAATATTTGCCAAGGACAACTGGACCTTGGTCCCAGGATTCCAGCACAAGTGTTTTCGGCGATAACAAAGGTGTTGCACAAGCAAGGACCTGGCTAGCCGAGATTTATCTAATACACAAGGAAAAATATTATAGGAGCAAGCTAAGACTTTAAAAGATAAGATAAGATATTTTATAAACAAGTTTGAAAACCAATCTTTGTTTTAAAATGCTTAAGACATTATAGAATATTTTCTGAAGCAACTTATCTTTGTTGTAAGTAAAGTATGAGTGCAAATTATTTCCCACCATTAAACCTCTAAGGAAAAACAAATAACTTTAGTTCCTGGATAATTTCCTCATTATGTTATAAATTTTTTACGAGTGCTGGAATAAAATTCCCATCTTTGTTGTGTGGGAGCGAGGATTCTGCTCATTAAATGTCAATTTCTAGTCGCCGCCGCACATCAAACGCTACAGCACTGACCAAGGGACATCGCACATATCCCGCTGTGCGCGTGTCCTTTGAATTATCGCCGATACCCGCGCCCATAATGCGCTGTGTGTCTTCGAATCCTGCTGCCCAAGGAGTATCCTCTTAGTTCATCTGGCGCGCCTGAGTTATGTGTGAGCATTGTTGCCTGGCCATCGCCTCCTTGCCGGTGAATTATTATCCCTTTCGCATATGTTGCTGCTGCTGTTGTGGCTGCCCGGCATTGTCCTTCGTGTATCCTTTCAAATGTCTGTTGCCCGGCCACGCCTCGCTGTTGGGCGTTTTGCAGTTAAACGTCGTGGCTGCAAAGTTTTCGGGGCGTGTTCGTTTCATAAATTGCTTTTTGCTTTCTGTAGAATTTGGTTTCTTTTATTTTCGGCCTTTTTTTTAGATTTTCTTTGCCTCAAATTTCATAATTACCGGGGCGTGTGAGTGTCTATATATATCTGTATATGGGTTTATGTGTTCCCAATGCCCGGATCCTGCTGCACTTGTTCGCCGAAGAGATACAAAAATCAATTTATTGTTTTTTTCTCTTCCCTCTTTTTTGGGGTTTCTTTTTTGGCCTGGTCTGCGGTCAATGTTCTTGGCCAGGCCGGCAGCCGTTGTGGTCAACCAAGTGTTGGACAGCCTTATAAATATTTGAGCTTGCCCTTGCAGCTTATGGCGAGTGGAGAAATTACTGCTGCAGTGCGTTGAATGGCTAAGGAATCTGCAGAGAACTCTGAACCCGGGATTATATAGTTATAGTTGTTGATTTTCTATTTTCTGCCATGAATCGCTGTAATGAAAAACTGTATAACTTGACCCATTTTCCGCTTGCCAAAGTTTCCAGAGCTTTGTAAGATTACAACAATTAAATGGAAACCTAATATTGGGCAATTCAAGTCCACTTAAAAGTTAAAACTGCCTTTTGTCCACTCTCTCGATTAGCCTGGCATATCCTGTGGCAGGCATGTCCTATCATTATATATCAGCTCAGAGAGTGAGAGGCGCTGGCATCTATGAAAATTACACATTTGCCAACTGCTAATTGCAAGTCATAAATTAAACCCTCACCCGGGGTCTCGAAAAGGACCAAAAGGGGCAGGACACTGGACACAGGACACTCTGGAGACGGGACACACAGGACACACACAGAGGAGGACTCTGATCCTTTGGGGCCCGGCACAGCAGATACGGACGTAAGTGAAGTGCGGGACTGTCAAAAACTTTAGATTGCATTAAAATGGCTCATAGGCTGGCGGCATAGTTGTCTCTGTCACTGCACTGAGGGAAAAAAGGGCTTTAAAGAGCTTTAAATACTATTTAAACTAAGGTATTTTATAAGAAATAAATAGTACAAGCTGGTCCTTGGGTTAGAGTATTTTTGACATATTTTAAAACATACAGTTAAAATGTATAAGCAGTTTTAATTATAATATATAGACTTCCCCTTAGAAAATTCACTTGTTATCATTTTCCAAACCCCCTTTCTCTGATTTCTCTTTACCCAGCATCAAATCAAGATTTTTCCTTGCTTATAAACATTTTTTTAGGATTTTTTCAAGTGCCTGGTAGATGTCCTGTTTAATATGCGTCCTGCAGCTAGTGCGAGACATACGCACGCATTGCGCTGCCGTGGCCAAAGCTTCAAAATATTAATTATGACAGATCTCCGGAACAGGCACTCACACATATGGACTATGCACGACTATGCCTGGCGAATGCCGTTGGCGAAATTTGCATTTATATTAAAAACAAACAGCAAGGAGTCCGGGAATCTCGGCCAGAAGCCAACACAGCCGCCAGCCGCCAGCCGGAAAACCAGAAACCAGAAGCCGGCAACACGATGACAGCGCCAGCGACTTGCGGCGTAATCAAAGACACGTCACCAACAGGCCATGGACCAATTTGCAATCAACCGACACGCCTCACCACCACCTCCCCCCACAGTTCAGCAAGGACACTCCCGCCACTCCCACTCCCACACCGCAAAACTATTGCACTAAACCAAAGCTGATTTCGTGGTCCAGACTTTAATTACATCTCATATATCAGCGGGAAAAGCTTTGTCGTGCGGAAGGGCAGCAGCGGCGGGGATCGCATAAAAATGATTTCGTTTTGATTGCAATAACTCCCCCAAATCTTAGCCAAAATCCCCCCCAAAAAGAAAACCTTCATCAAGTGCACTCTTAGAGGGTGGTTTTCCACCAAACCCACACAAGTGTTGCCAATTGTTTGTAACTGTTTTGCCAGCAACAGCGACAGCCTCCCGCCGAAATTGGCTTCACAACCCCCAAAAATGGAAAACCCCTCTGAAAATTATTAGGTTTTATTGCATTTAGAAATGAGAATGAAAAATTTCTCATCACTAGCGAGGAAAAGTTGTGTGCGTAAGCGATTTATTGAAGAGCGTGACTGGCATTGTCCTGCGGCGGCTGCTTTTAATATTTCCAAGTGGCTCTTCTGACAGATTTTATGATTACATTAAATATACTACATACATATATATAGTGAACCCTTGAAAGGGTTATCTGTATATATCTCTGTGTCTGTGGCCCACAAAGTGCAACGAGCCGTGAGTATTTTGTCGAAACAGAAATTAGTTTGGGGATTTGCATTTGAATTCTATCCCGGGAGTTGGGGGGCGCCAACCACAGTTGTAATGGAAAGTTGGCAAAATAAAAGTTGGGCTGGCTGTCAACATTTTCGGTGTATATAAATCTGTTTGCCATTTGCATATGTAATAAGTGCGAGGACACTTCTGTTTCAGTATGATAATCAGGACGAAAAAAAGCAGAGAGTCCTCATATCAAACGAATTATGGCGTGGCAACATGAATGCAAATGGACATGAGCACTTTTCAGATAAAAGCGAGAGCTGAGACAGGGGGATAAAAGGATATTTTTTGGTTGTTATTTGTGAGGAATATATATAGAGAGTAGTGTGTTATAAGCTACGATTATTAATTTTTAGGGGAGAATCCTTACTCTCTTTCCCCGAAGCCCAAAATAATCCCCTAAAACTCTTAGATAAAGTATCTTTTGAAGAAAGTGACTGTGTGGTCAGGCTCAAGTGGCGATGCCTATCTCATATTTGCATCATATCTCACGGTTCCCACACGGTCCTTAAAGATACCATCTAAAGCTGTTAAGTAGAAGGACCCGGCACTTATGGTAACTAGATCGAGGATCCTCTGGCACTTTCTCGTATTTAATTATAGGAATTTCTACCATTTTCCAGGGCACCTACTTTAAGGGCCATTCAGCGCGTACGCCCCTCGTTAGCATACAAATGCGAACCTCCGAACCCAAATCGTCTCAAATGAACAACACTTCGCTATAATTTCCATTGAGCTACGGCTTCAGGTTTTTTTTGGGTTTTTTCAAAAGAGACTGCAACCCAGAGACAGACGGCTTTTGTCTACGAGAGCTCTGGATTAGGTTACACAACTCAAACAGATGCCCCGGTCCGAGGTCTCTGGACAAAAGGATGGGGCATTTAGCGCATCCTAACAACTGCTACATGACACCGTATTATTAAATTAAATGCAGACACGCGTTGCTCTGGCCACCAGACTCGCTCTAGCTCTCGGACAACAGATGGAGCCGGGTCCACTGACCATTAATTCCGGCCAAAATAAATGGTCAGCCGCATCGCATCGCAGCTTCATCCTTGGCTTGTTAAACTAACAAGCCAGCAACGCGGCTGGTTCCACGAAAGGTAATCAATAGATTTTCAGATACAGATACAGCCTGGGTATGGTGGAATCAAGCCAAATGAACGATTTTTAATTATACTTCTGACTGCCAGATAGAGATCTGATCACATATCATGTAACGTTAGGGAAATCTCTGACATTGTCTGAGGGGATACACATCTTGCGGGGATTAACTTCATCTCTTCTTAAGGGGGAAATGCATAATTTCATAATTCAAACTGAACGGCAGAAGGTAAAAAGTCACCTGCCCACCACTTGAATACAATAGTGCACTGGGAAAATTATTTTAAAAGTGTATTTTTATTACGAGATCAACGAGGAATTATTAGGAGAGTTCATAAGCATTGATAGCAATATTTTAACAATAATTTCCTTTTGAATCGCAAGTTAAAATGTATTAATCAAAGATAATTAATATACATATAAATTTTACGATTAATAAGGAATTATTAATAATTATTAATTATTTCAGTTTGTTGACAGGAATATTTTAACAATAATTTCCTTTGAAATCTTAAGCTTATTCCCCATTTATTCCCAGTGTAAAATTGCCTTTGGATTGCCCTTTGTCCTGAAGATCATTGATCAATGATCGTGCCTCCTGCTGCCGTCTGGCAGCTACCTGCGGCAACCAGGGCCACTTAGTGATTTTGGCCGTTGTTTGACCAGGCTAAACAGCTGCCACGTTTTTTTTGTTTTCGGGCCCAAACGGTCTCCACAAAATTGATGACGACAGGTTGCCAGGCAAAAAAAAAGAAGAAGAAAAAACACAAGCGACCAGAACCGATCCCTCGGCTGATCCCTTGAAACAGGGATTCGTAAAGTCGGTCTGTGGATCGTCTGCGGATCTGACGTTAATCGACTAAATTGTAGCAGCTGAACTGTCAGTTTAGTTAAGTGGGCTGTGCCTCAACTCGGGAATACTTTAAGTTTGATGTATTGCTGGCCAACACATTGATGACGAGCTGGCGATAAAGTCCCGGCCAGACTAGACCAGTTCTACTCTCATTAATGCCTTGATTAATGTTAGTTAGGGTTTTATTGTCGCGCCTTTTGGCCAGGCATTTTATGGCCTTCAATTTGCAGTCACCAGTAACCAACCAGTCGCCAGTATCTGTATCTTTAGTGTTGTCGTCCTGCCAACTTCATCATCAGATTTTCGCCAGTTTCGGTCTTTGGTTTCTTGGTCTTGGTATCTCCTCTCCTCGTCGTCGTCGTCGCGTAATTAGTCTCGTTTGTTGTCATAAATTTTCGGTAAATTTTGTTGAAAAGTCGCATTTAATTGCACTGATTTACAGTTTTGTGTTTTTGCAGCTTGGTTGCCGGGGTTTCTGGTTAAGGTTTCGGTTAGGTGTTTTTCGCCACTTGGCTCACATAATTACCAGCCAAAATTAATGATGTTTATGTGCAGCACTTTAAACGGCCGAAGACAAATATTTCGGCTTTAGTTTTTGGTCTGGTTTCATTTTCATTTTTGTTGTTGTTGTGTCTGGCTTTCAGGCAGATCGTTAGCCAAAATTTAATGAATTCAGCAGGTGCAATTTGAAATCCTGAGGTTAGAACTGGTAATGATGCTGAGACTGCAAACATATCAGCAAGGTGCAACTTGTGCTGATGGATGGTGTCCTCTTGACCATAAATTATCCCCATACTTGAGTTGTGGTCAATATTTTGGGATCATTTCCTCTTAAATTTGAGGTATTTTTAGGGCAAATTATTGGAATTAATTTAGAATTGGGTCGCCAGAGTCATCTGCTTTTATTTTCATTATATTTTCCTTTGAAGTCAAGCAAATGACAATTTATTCATGATATTTGCCTGACAAAGGCTGCCTTTGAATTCAGATTAATTTCATGAAATTGCAAGTAGCTTTCTGCTTCCCTTTGAATAATATTTTATAAGAGAGAGAAGTAAAAGATTTTAATAATTTTTTTAAGTAGCAACTGTCCTTTATATTTTCATTAGTTTCCCACACTCATCTCAGTCTGAATGACTTTCCTTATCTGGCATCTGAAAACAATGAAAAGTCTGGAAAGTTTATTACTTTTAGAAGCAATCATAGCCAAAATTCGACTTCTCATCGGACATTCCCTTGGCTCGGGAAAAATAATTGAAACTCATCAGGTTCAATTTGGTTGTCGGAAGGTGGCGGCTTAGCCATCATTAATGCCCTTATCACGTAGTTCTTCAGACAGGCGGCGGGGGCTCGACACTCCCACAGCGAACCCCCTCAATTACATATCCAATCCGATGAGACCATCGAACCATTCCACATCCAAACACCTTACCCCAAGGATTTGTCTTAAAACTGCCACCCTTAATTACTTGTAAGCTTCCTCCCCAGCAGCAACCCCCCGGGCAAAAGTTCAGTCAGTTTGACTTTGCAATTGGGAAGTGCAGCAGCGACTCCCTTATCCCCTTCCAGATTATTGTTATTTGGGAGCGGACACCCCAGTGGGCTGACCATTGATTAAATTGATGATGTTTGATGACTTCTGAAGCCGATTTCATCGTAGATTTCCCCCGCTAACTATGTATATATCGATGGGGAGCAGGCCGGGCACACCGACCACATATGGTGTGCCACCCCCCGATCATTACACTGCATTCGACATGCATTGGAAAGCCTTCAAGTCAGCTTCCAACACCGAAGTGGACCTTTGACTAAGCTACTGTATGGGGTTCTATGCATGGAGAGAAATTTCTGACCCGAAATGAGGTTTCAATTTATTTGATTTTGTAGAAAAATGAAACTAAATTGCTAAAAATATTGTGATAATTGGTATATTAAAGGTAATTGGCACCTTAATGTAGGGATGACAGAAAATCATCAAGACTATATAGAAAGTGTATAGATTATAGAAGCGAAGACCATTATAAAAAATCTTGTAATATCACAATATATCTGTCATTAATTAATATTCTTTGTAATAAATATAAGACCAACTTTAGTTTATAAACAGGAATGGAAGAAGCTTCTTTCTGGAAACCGAAATTTCTATACCTTTCCAGCTTGAAATTTATTCATGAAAATCGATCATAACTAAGCCAAAAATGCATTAATTTCAAATCGGAAAGGTTTTCTGTGTTAGTTTTAATTATAATAATAAATCTCTATACAAAATTTAACGTTTTAAAAAAGTTTAATTGTTTTCAATTTTTGCAAATTTTAATGATGTAACCCCTTATCAAATTTTGAAAAAATGGCAA
>JAEIIH010033828.1:0-12832 GCA_018904745.1 Drosophila orosa | reverse complement strand
TTAAAACCCAACAAAGTCTAAAACAATATAACCAATTTCGTGTTTTAACATTTGACTTTATTTTTAACAATACCGTTATTATATAAAAATTGTTTTTTTTTAATTACTATAAGGAAATTCAAAATTCTACACATACGATTTTCGAGTTTCGCCACAACTCCACTTAAATACGTGAGAGAGGTGCATTCAGCAACGCAACCAAGATTCGTTCGTTCCGGTTATGGGGAATGTGCGTTTATTGCATAATCGCTAATAATAATAACATCTCGTTTCGAATTTCTCTTCTGCTCGAGCAAATGTCTTTGGTAAATCAATCGCACTAAGCGCTCCACTCAGTGGGAGCTAAATAATTGTGATCCGGGGGCGTGGAGTTGGGGCTACAAGCAGTTCTCACACTTACACACAGTTTAAAATTCAACTTAGGAGTACAGTACACTTTATACACGAAACTGCCTTCAGCTCTAGTTTATCCGTTGCCGTTTTGTGTGCTCTCTTTTTTTTCGCTAACCGTTGGTTTACTTAGGACTAACATTAAAATCAAACAATTTACAATTACGGACTTGTTTGTGGGTGGTGGCGGTGGCCAGTCGCTAGTCGACGGACACCGTGCGCTGATTGACGTCGATCAAGTAGATGTCCTTGTGGTTCTGCAGCACAAAGTCGACGAACGCATTGATGGGGGCGATCTCCTCCAGGGAGGTGCTGGTGCTGCGCGACCACAGGAAATTGGGGCCAAAGACAATGGCCAGGTTGGAGGAGGTCATCTTGTTGAGGTCCTCGCAGTCCATCACGCGCACCAGGAACTCAACGATGTACTTGAACAGCTCATAGTTCTCCTCGGGCAGTTTCTCGCGTATCAGTTGGGTGACATTCCGCGAACGCTCCTCCTTGGGCCAGTCCAGGAACCGGGTCACATCCTCGTACAGCTCAAACGTGAGCAGCGGTTCGGCGAGGTCACGCAGGAAACTCTTCAGCAGGCCGGCAATCACATGGACATTCACACTCTTCAGATCCACATCCTCGCCGCGATTGACGCGCTCCTTGAGCGCCATAATCTCCGAGTGGTTGCCCGATCTCCGGAATATGCCCTCGGTATCTATCACGCCCGTGATTGACAGCGAGTCCACGCACTTGCGCACGATGGGGGGAATGGAGTTCAGACAGGGACTGTTCATCACAATGAACTTCAGGGGCACACCGAATTGATGCGTCGTCGCCATTTTGTGCTGCTGCTGCCGGGATGCATTTATGCTGCTGCTGCTGCTGGTGGGTGGCGGCGTCGATGGCTTCCGGCTGGGGTTCAGTTTGTCGTCCAGGTCGCAGATGTTGTCCGGCAACTTCAGCTTGTTCAGGCCGAGCGCCTGGCGCAGCTCGTCCAGGCTGGAGATGTAGACTAGCTTCTTGCGGAACTTGTCGCTGATGAAGGGACTGAAGAAGTTCCAGATGACCCGTATGAACCACGTCGGATGCACCACATACAGAGTCTTCAGATTCTTGCGAAAGTTGCGGTCGAGCTCCTTGTACGAGTTCCACAGGAACTGCGCCGAGGGTTTGTTGTCCTCCTTGAGGCCTTGATGGAAATACACAAGTATGTAATCGTTCTCGACAAACGGTTCAATCTCTTTAATGATTTCCCTGTGGGTAAAGACAAGGGAAACGGTTAGGTTTGAATGAAAGCATAGTTTGTAATACTCCCTTACCGAACGAAGGCCTCTAGCTGCGATTTTTCGGGAAAACGTGATGCGTAAATGGCGAAAATGTGACGCCCCTGCTTGTCGGTGCCCAGGAAATCGCATTTATTTTTGGGCGTCTGAAAAGTCTCGGACTGATCCCTGAGTTGGTCCTCGTAATCGTCTTCCAAAGGATTCACATCCTCCTCGGGCTCTAGTTCTGGATCTACACGAAGCGAAAGAGTTAAGGCATCGACCAAGGAAGATAATTCCCTTACTTACCATCGGCCAGTACAAAGTCGCCGACCATAACATCTTCTGGGAATGAATCAGAGAATCTATTAGTGGGTCTATAATACTGGGAACTCAGGCAAGTCACAGAAACACATTTATCCTTTATCTTCTCCTTGCTTCTCTGCTTTCTGGTTTCTTTTCTGTGACTCCCCCCTGTTGAGAGGAATATCTACTTACTTTCCAGTGGCGAGGGAGCCAGCAGCTCCGTATCGTCAAACTCTAGCTTCGGCTCGAAGTCGTGCAGATCGGAGAGACTCGGCTGGGGCTCGTCCGAGTTGTCGACGATTGGATTGATGGCGGGACCTTGGGGTGCGAGAGGTAAGGCATTTGTGAATCTCGTAAGTTTTCCTGGGGCGGACTGGTGTATTCCAAAAACGTAATCTTACAAGTAATGCTTTCACTTAAGTATTTTGACGGCCTGAGGCAACAAGTTTAGTTCGGATTGAGTTTGAGTAAGTGAATAGACATGAATCAGAGAAATTTCATTTGATGAGTACATTGGCATCTGATTTGTTAGATTATCAACAATCTTACTGTTTTTCGCTATTATTATTATTTTAGGCAGACAATTACTGAACAGAACAGAGACAATTGGGGATTATTTTTGGGGGGCTATATAGGCTATAGGCTAGGTCTAGGGATAACGATCACACAAAACGCAACCTCGTAACAAACATATTGGCAACAACACAGCTAGCGAAAGGTAGTTAGTAACAAAGGATCCACAACAAACCAAGCAAACATGTTGGATAGTAATATAGTTATGCAAAATATATGTATGTACAGAGAGAGAGAGAGACTGTGAGCCGCCCATATAGGCTGGGTTTTACAGTTTGAAATTGGGGTTAGTAGCACAACTTGATACCAAAAACAAAGAGTTTGGATTACGGGGCTGTTAGGGGGAGGGGTTAGGCAAGAGGCAAGAGGCAAGGCGGGGCACAAAAATTAGTTTTAATCGCTGGCTATTACTGTTAGTTCTCCAACGGGGGGGCACAGCTCTCCCCCTCAAAAAAAAAAAAACCAAGCTACAATACGGTAATGAAAACAAAACAAAGCGGCGCGGCCAAATGACTCCCAAAACTTAAGACACACAAAGTGGTGGGAGGAAAACCCGTCTAAAGGTGAACTTGCCTAAGGATGCTCTCTCTAACAACAAAGTAAGGTCTCTAATTTTACAAGGAAACTACAATTTAGGTATGAATTATTTTTGGAAATGAAGTAATAGGAATTTATAAATATTGAAGCTCTATTCAGTTCAAAGAAAATGAATTTCTGTTTAGTATTTCTTCCAAAAAAGGTTATAGGTATATAAAATCGATTCATTTGATTAACATTTTTCGTTATATTATTAATGAATTATTATATTAAGCCAAGTTCACCTGTACGACTGCGGTTCTGTCATTGTTTTGGGAATTCTTTTGCGGCTACCAAGAAGGCAAATCGCTTGCAATGGCGGCTCAAAATGCTAAGCAGTTACGAAACCAAAGATCAAAACTAGGTATTCGAATCGAGAAGCATCGAAGATAGTTTTGGCCAAGCGGCCGGCGGACTTACCTGGTAATCTCGGTGTGAAACGCGAATGGGAGTCCATTGCGGGTGTGTTGGGTGTTGTGGGTGGGTTTGTGTTCGGTATCCGTTCGATGTGATTGGAATTCTCGCCGTGACGCAGGACGTGGCTGTGGCTCAGTCGATTATATTGGCATGTGGAATATATACTGCCGCTGAAATGCGAGAATAAATTAGCCATAAGCAGCGATGCCAGCCAGTACTCTATCGATGACGTTACACTCGCAAAGCTAGTTTTCTTGACTGATTATTCGCTGTCGTGGGTTGGTTGGTACTGGCACTGAATACTGGCTGATTCATATTCAAACGGAATGGATTTGGCCAAAGTTTAACTTGGCCCTGGAAGGCGCCCACCTTGCGGGGTACACATACAGTGGAGGGCGCTACAAATGAGCATGGCAGCGAGACAAATGACTTGTATTTATGACAGATAACAATACAGAATGAAACAAGCTGGCAGACTGCTGCTTATCGCAGCTCCACCACAAGAGCACATAAAATATCTGTAAGCAAAGTGCCATTTGTGGTAAAATTCCATCAAATGAATTGTACATTCATTCAAGTTTTATTTTAAAAGCAAAGTAAAGCTTTGAAAGAAACTATGCGATTAAAGATTTGTTTTAAGAAATACCTTCAATTTCAGTTTCATTCTTTGAAAGTGTTGTATTATTTATTTTTCTCTCATTCTGCAACTACGCATCCTTTCTGCCATTACTGTGAAAAGTGGCATACTGCTCCTTTTTCCAATCACTGTAAAAGGGAGTAGGCCTGCCCCTTTGTCCCGCCACTGTAGGTACATACACACACAGGAGTAAAATTGCACAAGCTCCTTGCAGGAAAATGGGAAATTGCTAACAATCACACGCACACATTATAACGGCAATTATTTGCAAACAAACTGCGCATTTGTGTTTTGCCATCACCTTAATGATATTTACTTTTTTTTTTTTGTGCGCTATGAGCTTTTATCAGCAAACTGGGCGGGTGTCTCAAAAAATCAGCCCACTTTACACTTATTTGATAGCGCCTGCAGTTGTTTCACATATATTCCTGGAGTTTGTACTCTTTTTATCAGTTAGAATGCGCCAAGGAAGTACCTTTTATTAGTAAAAAAAAGTTTTCGTTAATTTTACTTCCAGACGTTGTTTTTGTGGATGAAAGTGATGGTCAACGTCTGATGATTTATCCATATCATCGATATACCGATATCACTAGAGCTATTTTCCAGCACTACCGCCAAGCTTTTAAAGAGTCACATTAGTCTCGTGCCACGCGAATATTTTTAAAATATTTAATTAATTATTAAATTGTAACAATAAACAAAAATGATAAAAGAAAAATAAATTAGGCAGCTATACCTTAAATTTACGATTATAAAAAATCTTATAATAAAAGTCACTGCGAAATATTTCACTTCTGAATCTTTTGAAAATAATTTTAATTTATAAATCTTCGAAAGTGTATAAAATAATTTCTAGTTTTAAAAATTGTGTATGGAAATTCTTCGGTTTGCGTGAGTACTGTTCATGCTTTTACCGCACCCGTTATCGATACATCGATACACCGCTGCCCAGCAGCTCACATCTTTGACGCCACCAGCTGCAAATCGTGAATTAAAAATCAAAATAGATTAAAATGGTCGGTTGGAGCCGTTTGTTGACGCCGGCGGCCAAGTTCGCGAACTTCCGGGCTGTCCTGCAGACTCCCGCCTGCCGGAATGGTGAGTCCTCCGCCCTGCGCCAGCGGTAAACACATTCCACATTACGCAACCAACTTACTCTGGATTTCTAGCTCTGCAACAACAGCTGCGCAGGATGGGCGGCGATCATGGACACCACCACATGACGATTGCGCCGTCGCGCTTCCAGTGGGACAAGTTCAAGGATCTGATGCACTTTTACGTAATGCTCGGTCTGATCCCGGTCACTGGACTGGTTCTGTACGCAAACATCTTTGTGGGCCCGGCGCAGCTGGCAGAGGTCCCAGAGGGCTATGAGCCCAAGCACTGGGAATACGAGAAGGTATGGCATGCTGTTCTATCTACGGGCTATGTTGATAAACAAATATTTTCCCTATCCATTGCAGCACCCTATCTCCCGCTTCATATCCCGCTACTTGTTGAACTCGGAGCAGCAAAACTACGAGAAATCCCTGCACTACCTGTTCGAGGAGAACGAGAAGGCGCAAATCCGGCAAGTCTAAAAGATCCTCTTGAATAAACTTCTTCTATAACTTCTCCGTTCATTTTTGTAGCCTTCTGGAGGAGCAGGTGCGTCGCAAGATGTCCGAGCGCAACGATTACCAGGCCTACTACTACCGACCCTCGGTGGCCAAGTACCACAGGGTATCCAAAGAGGCTGCCGACGAGCTGGAGGCTCTGCGTGGAGACTAAACCCCTTGTAATATTCATTTAAATACAATTGTTAGGCCCCCGTTTTGGGGGAAATAAAGTGTGAAATCGAGTTTGCAACATCAGCTTATTCACATTAATTAAAATACACAATAAATACTTAAGATTTAGCCAAACCGAGTGCGTATCGATTTAGCCCCACGCCTGATTCTTGCAGTAGTAGAGCACCAGCTTGCCGTTGGTCCCGTGGCACTCGTACAGGTTCTTGATTATCTGATCTGGGGCGGGGGCGAACGTCTGGTTCACATAGAGGAACTGCAATATAAATATTGAAATCAGATAGACGATTTGTGTGGATTTATGGGGGATACTTGCAATCTGTTCGTTGGCATCCAGTTTTAGGAATTTGTGTATAAACTTCTGGATCCAGCTGACGGTTTTATTGGGATCCACTGTCCATGTGCGCTTCTTGATGATGGGGACATTGCCCGTTGCGTTTAGGAGGACACAAACTAAGATAACAAATCATACAAAAAATGATAACGCCTTTGTGATGGGAAAAAGGTGGGGATGTCTCACTCTTGGAAGAGTCCTTGTCGGCGGGCGTGGAGGAGGAGGTGCTCAAGGCCCCTTGCGGTTCAGGTGTCTCTGCCATTTAATTGGAATGTTGCTAAATTGCTTAAATTTTAAGGTAATTTACAAAACTTGCAAAAATTGATTGTAAATATAAAACCTTAGGTATGACAAATCATTGATAACAACATCGATAGTTGTCACGACTGTAAAAATTACTTTTTATTCCCTTGGAAGGATAAATAAATTTTAATCACAACTTTGTGAGGACCTTATAAAATATATATATATATTCTTAATCAGCATCAAGAGCATACCTGATCCATGTTTGTTTGTCCAGCTGTCCGACTGTCCGTTTCTACGCAAACTATTCCCTCAGTTTTTAAGATTTATATACATATGAATCTTCGCAGGTAGTCCTCTTTCTATTCTGATTAGTATACATATATGTTAGGTAGTACGGGCCAGATCGATCATCTATATTATATAGCTAAAATAGGAACGATTAGAAAAAATTTGGGAAAGAAATTATAACTTTGCCAGTTTTCAACATATTTTTATAAGCATGGATCGATTCTTAATAATCCATTTGCAAACTGCAAGTCTAAACAAAGTTTTAAAATAGGAACGATTAGAACATTTTCAGAAAAAAAATTATAACTTTGCCAGTTTTAAACATATTTTTTTAAACATAGATGAATTCTTAATGATCAAATTGCAAACTGCAAGTGTATAAAAATGTTGGAACTCCGAAGTTAGTTTTCTTTCTTGTTTGTTAAAAATTACTAAGTTAATAAGTAAGCGTAGAATAATAAATCATTTAACCATGATACAATTATTTTCTCATGCATTTAACTGTGTCACATTTCAAGCAAAGTTTATTTAATTTATTTATGTTGCAGTCACGACGTGTCTTTAAATCACGCTTTTCGATCGCTCATCACTAGCGATAAGCGGCCCTGTTAGTTAACAGCTGTTGCCATAAACACGTGTGGAAGTGAGAGAATTTATAAGGAAATCCGCGAAAATAAACAAAACTATGAATAATAATCTTTTTGACGGCTCGGATGATGAAGGAGACGATCTGCAGCTGACCACCAACCAGGACTATGCCAAGACCTACAACAACCTGCGCAAGAAAGAGCTCCTCCAGAAATGTAAAGCGCGAAGATTGCGACCATTGCACAATTTCTCATTTCTTAATTTTATTTGTTTTAGACAAAGATCGCGGCTTGGACGTTTCGGAATCTGAATTCGACAGCGACAGCGAGTCATCCGAGGAGGATGAGGTGGACCCCAAGTTCGACCAGGACTTTTTCAAGACGCTTTCCTCCTTAAAGAGCAAAGACCCGCGGATTTACGACAAGGAAACGCGATTCTTCAACGAATCCTCCAGCGATGAGGAGGGCAAGGAGGGGGAGTCTTCTCCCAAAAAGACGAAGAAATCAAAACCAGTTACCCTAAAGGATTATGAGAGGAAGGTAATTCTCGAGCACAATGGCAAGTTTGAGAGTTCGGATGACGAGCAGCAGGAGAAGGAGGAGGAGGAATATCAGCGGGCCCAGTCTCCCACCGCCGTCGAGGAGGAGCGTCGTCTGAAGGACGAGTTCCGGAATGTGATGAACCAAGAGGACGATGGCGAGGACGAGGAGTTTGGCGGCATATTCAAGAAACGCAGCAAGACCAAGGAGCAAACGGAGGCCGAGGAGGCGGACTTTGCCAAGTGGCTGGCGGGCCAACAGGAGGACATTCAAGAAACGGACAAGAAGCAGCTGGAGCCACTGAAGCAGTTCTGGAACAGCAGCAAGCTAACGCAAGGCGAGAGCTTCCTCAGGGACTACATCCTCAACAAGGGCTATGCCAAAACAGATGCGGCTGCGATTCCCACCTACGACGAGATTGTGGGCGAAACCGCTCCCCTGTCCGAGGACGAGCAGGAGCTGGAGAAGCAGGCGGAGTTCGAGCACAAGTACAACTTCCGCTTCGAGGAACCCGATGCGGAATTCATCAAGCGCTATCCCCGCACCGTGGACCAGTCCATTCGTCGGACGGACGACAAGAGGAAGGAGAAACGTAAGGAGTTGAAGGAGCGCAAGGAGCAGGAGAAGAAGCAGAAGATGAAGGAACTGGACTTGATCAAGGAGATGAAGCGCAAGGAGATCGAGGAGAAGATACGTAAACTGAAAGCGGTCACTGGCAACGATGAGCTCGGCTTCCGCGACGACGAACTGGAGGAGGACTTTGACCCGGCTGCCCACGATCGACGCATGCAGGAGCTCTTCAACGACGACTACTACAACGTGGACGAGGGCGAGGAGAAGCCGGAGTGCCCCTCGGATATCGATGAATTGGTGCTCGAGGACTGGGATAACTACGATCCCAGGCAGCACAAGGAGGCAGGCGATGAGGATTACGAAGGGCACTGCGAGGATGATGACTTTAACATGGACTGTGACTACGATCCGTCGACTGCCAAGCAGGAACTCCAGCAAGAGCTTATTGAGAACACGCGCGGTCGCAAGGGACGCAAGGGCAGGCGGAATCGCTTCATGGAGATGATCCAGACGGAGAAGCCGGCCTTCAATCCGGAGGATGAGAAGAGCTACGGCGAGTACATTGATGAGTACTACCAAATGGACTGCGAGGACATTATCGGAGATCAGCCGTGTCGCTTCAAATACGTGGAGACCACACCCAACGACTTTGGTCTGACGATAGAGGAGGTACTTGCTACTTACTAAGGTTTTAAGGTTTATGGACGACTTATTTATTGGCTTTTTATTTTGCAGATCTTGCTGGCCAAGAACAAGGAGCTTAACCAGTGGGCCAGTCTCAAGAAGGCTGTCCAAACGCGGCCGGAGCATGTCGAAAAGAAGGAGCAACGCCTCTACAAGATGAAGGCCAAGAACGAGGAGCTCAAGCGAAAGATTTTCAAGAGTCTTTACGGCGATGGGTAAGTCTTTATTACTTTTTATTGGAATTAGGATTAAAACCTTAATTAATTTCAGTTCTGACGATGAGGATCAGCCAACAGAAGAGACTCCAAGTGCTCAGCCAGCTGCCGAAACGTCTGCTCCTGCTGAATCGTCTCAAATCCCAACTGAAGGTTTATCCAAATCAAAGAGGAAGCGCTTGAAACGTAAAGCTGCTGCAACAGCTGCAGCCACTTCTGCACAAAAACCCAAGGAGCAACCCAAGGAGTCCGAGCAGCCAAAGGAGGCAAAGGAAATTGAAAAGAATGAGGATTCTCCTGCTGCAAAAAAGAGCAAACAGGATGAAGTCCCAAAAGCAAATGGTCCTCCAAAGCAAACACAAAATAAAACTGACAAGAACAAGGTAGGCACAAACAAAAAGGCACCTAAAGGAACAAATGGAATGGAAAAGCAAATGCAAAGTAAAACTGAAAAGAAAACGGAAAACAAACCGCAAAAAACGGAAAAAGCCAATGGAAATAATCCATTTAATAAGCAACAAAACAGACCTAACCCAAAGCCAGGTCAACCGCCTGTTAATAACAAACCAGGAAACGCCAAACAAGGGGCCAATCCTTTCAAGAAATCGGACCACAAGCCCAGTGGACAGTTTCCGGCAAAGAAAACCAACAACTTCAAGGCGAAAAATAAAATGAACAAAACCTCAAGTGGCATAACCGACGATCGACTTAAGGCCTATGGCATAAATCCCAGAAAGTTCCACAAGCGGGAGAAATACGGGAAAAAGGACAAGTGAAGCTGAAACCTTAAACCTTAATTGTAATAGTAGTTTTATATATATTTTTTTGGTTTTACCCTATGTACATATGATAACATTAAAAACCAGCACAGATACGAGCGAACTTGAAATTCAAAAGGCTATTCTGCGACAGCCACGTCATCATCGGTGGCCTCCTCCTCGGTGCTCTTCATGCGATCCAGCTGCAGACGCCGCTCCTGGATGCGCGTGCACTTGGGGCAAATCATATTCTTGCGCGTGAGGCAGACTCGGTGGAAGATGGAGTTACACTGATCGCACTTGATGCAGCCGTCGTCGAAGGGGAAGATCACTTCGTTGTTGCTGCAAATCTCACAGATGTACGCCTGGGCCAGGCACATGTGGCACGAACGGATGTGCTCATCGAAGGCCTTGAACACTGCCTGCAGGAACTCTGTGAGGGCCGCTGTGTCCACCTGCACCAAGTCACTCAGCGAGTAGAACTCATTGGACTGCGCAAGGTGTCGTCGACCGCCCAGCTGCTGGTCCACCAGTTTCTGATCGCTGGCAGTCTTGCAGGCGGCCAGATAGTGACGCATGTGCACCAGATTCTGGCGCAGTTTCTTCACCGCACACAGCTTCTCCACGAACACAAACAGCTTGGGGTTGTCCTCCTCCAGCCGGATGAGCGGCTTGTTCAGGAACAAACGGATCTCCTGGAGCGCCGTGCGGGAGACTCGGCGGGGCGAAAAGTCCCAGTTGTGGATTATGCGGGCCGGTATAAAGTTGCTGTCGTTCCAATGGCAGCGGGGACAAAAGTACATGCCACTGTAGTCGCACAGACGTGGCTCTATCCACGAGCTTTCTGTGGGGCATTAATTATTCATTATTTTGAATACTTTTCTTCAGCAGGATTAACACTCACTTAGGTTAAGCAGCGTTCCGCACTCGGCGCACTTGTATCCCTGGGCGGCAAGGCCAATCTCCGGGCAGATATCCGCCACGGGATACTGGCGCTCCGAGACCAGGACGTGGGCGCACACTCGCTTTACGCTGTCAATGCACTTCTGGTGCACCAGATAGCCGCAGTCGCTGCACACGTACGACGCCTGCACTACGCTCCAGATGATGGCAGTGCAATGGTCGCAATAGTTTCGCCTAGCGGCCGCCTGCAGGCGACTCCGCTTGCCGTGGTGCGGGTGATGCGGCACAAAGTGGTGTCCCACCACCGCCCGGATGGCGTTCATCACGACAATGTCCGAGGAGAGCGACTGCTGCTCCTGGGCCTCCTCCAGCTGTTGCAGGGAGTAGCGCAGGTCCACCAGGTGCCTGACCAGCCAGCGCCGCTCCTCACTGAGCTCTTCGCTCAGCAGAACGAGATCTCGACAGTGGGCAATGGCCGCATGCAGATCCTGGATGTTGGCGTCGCTGGTGAAGATCAGGCGCCACTGCTCGCGCACCAGCGAGGCGGGAATGGGCAGACCCCGGTACTCGCCGTGCGGAGCACCTTCCTCGGAGCCCCCGCCATCGGATCCAGAGCCCGATCCGCCCGAGAATGCGCTGCCAACTGTTGCTCCCGAAAGCGAGGAGGTGTGCGAGAGCAGGGTGTTGGCGCTTTCGTTAAGGATATGCGCTACCGCGCCCGGAATGCTGGTGATGCTATCACGCCAGCTCATTTTCTTTGGCCAAACAGGGGGCGGGGGCGGGGAATTTGCGAAAAAAACAGAAAAACAAAGACTTTTTATTTATATTTTCAAGTGCAGTGTGCCTGCCAGATATTGACTTGAAAATGCTAAAAATTTGGAAAGACAAAGCAAAAGATGCCGCGAGAGGTGGTCACACTGAAAAGAACAGTAAGAGGTTTAAAACTTTGATAAGCAATACCGAGTTTTAGAACCTGGTACATTTCCGTTATGGCGCCACCTGGCGAATGTTCAAAAATTTCTGAAGTATAAGAGGATTTTTCAAATCTGACAGGGGAAATTTTAAAATTTCCCCAATCACAGCGCCATCTATATGTCGAAACTGTTCCCAGTAAAATCCCAATAGAGGGCGCTAGAAAATCTTGAAAATCTGCGGCAAGCAGTTAGCGTTTTCTCGAAAGCAGTAAGCGTTTTTTAGAAAGCAGTAAGCGTTTTTTCCTAAGCAGTTTAAAGCAGTTTCTGGTTGGATTCAAGCAGTTTATGATTGGGAGCAAGCAGTTCTGATAGGATCCTTGCTGATTGGCGGTTTTTTTAAAAAGCTGCATTCCAGGGTTTCAGAGTTCGATGATCACGATGATAATATCGATCTATCGATATATCTTTTCGTGATCGATTTCGTAAAGCCCTCCGACGCCAATTTAGTTTTGTGAACAGCAACTCGTCATTGAGGAAAATGGAGGATCTCAACGTACAAGAGGGCTGCCCAGCTCCTCAGGACAGCCCAGAGGAGCAGCTATTCCACTATGCCATCGAACCCATTGACCTGGAAAAGGAGGAATACAAGCTGGTTCTGGTATCCCCATCTAAAGGAGGCAGTGGCGACATGGAAGTAAGTAACCCTAAAATAAGATTTTAATGTAAAACAAGAAAGGAAGCTAACTTCGGAAGACCGAAGTTTATATACCCTTGCGTTTCTATGGCAGCTGTATGATATAGTCGTCCGATCCGGTCCGTTCCGACATATATAGCAGTGAGAGTATATAGAA
>JAEIIH010033827.1:0-18734 GCA_018904745.1 Drosophila orosa | reverse complement strand
CATACTAACCATTAAGTTCAATTGTAACATCTTTAAGGCTCTTTTTATTTTCAAGAGCGTGTTTAATTATTTCGAAATGATCCAAAAAATCGGGTTGAAAAGATTCTGGGGCATAGTTAAGTAGAACTTTACTCAAGACGTTATTTTCTCTGATGGCATCAGCGTAAATTCGCCAGAAAGCGTTTCCTCCTTTTCCTGTGTGTGTGGATTGCAGCTCTGAAAAATCTATTTCTAGTGTTTCTCTTTTGGCCACAAAAACAAATTTTAGACTGTTATACAAATCCCTGTAGTATTCTACTAATATTGCCTCAAAATCCTCGTGGGCCAGGGCAAAGTGTATTAAATCAGCATAGTTCCTGAGATTTCCCTGAGATTTATCTCCTAATTCGCAATCAGCAATAATGTATTTCATTATCTCCAGCTGACAGTCTTCATTGAGGTTCAAAATGCTCATCCGGTTGTCGTTCATTTTTTGTTGGTTCTGTTTATCAGACATGACGCAGATTTGTTTACACTTTGGAATTCAGCCAATTTTTAATCGCTTTACCACAGTTCAAACTAAAAATTGAATTGAATTCACTGAACTGTTCTCATCTACTTCTGAAACTTAACTGAGAGTGTCGCGTCATTTTAAATAGCAATCGGAATTAAGCGCCAGAGCGACAAGGAAATGCCAAAGATAATGCTCGATTACAGTCGAAATTCCGTAAAATAAAATATTTGTATTCGTTTTTCTTTAAATTCAAACAAACCTGGTGAAGGTTTGGGGTAGCCTGGGTAGCCGAGTACTAGTTCATAAAATACAATTAAGGCGTCAAATTTGAAGTCGTTAAATATAAAAACCCTATTGAATTTGTTTCACTGTACTTATACCATTGAAAGATAGTGTGAATTTCCTTATCTGGAAAAAGTATGTGTGTAAAAGGAGTGTAATCTTATATTTATACTCGGGTATAAAAATCAATCGAAAGCCCCTATAATGCACATGTTAAAGGTCTTCTTGGTGGTATATTAAAACCAATAGCAAATGATTGCCAAACTTTTAACTAATAAAAAATAAAATATTGGAAAGAATTCAAAAAAATTAAAGATGATGGGTTAGTTATGATTGATTTCGGTCCCCTCTTTTTAATTGCAAACTGCAGGGTATACAAGCTTCGGCTTCCCTATGTTAGCTCTCTGTCTGTTAAGATTTACTTTCTTTACTACTTTATTTCCAGGTGATGAAACTCATGTCCACGGACTTGTTCACCCAAAATCAGACCTGGAAAGATGAGTTGCGTCATCTGCGCGAACTTGTCGCCACGCTGGAGCGTCAGGGTTACACCCACCTGGACGCCTTCAAGCTGCACTGGGATCATCAGCTGTACAAGGTGCTGGAATACCAGTATATCCTGGGCCTGTTGGACATGAACAACAAGCTGCCGGACATACATGTGAAGCTTCTCCTCCGCCAGCGGGAGCTCGTCTACAGTCCGCCGGAGGAGGAGCTGCGCGACCAGTACTTCAGTCAGCTGAGGCGCTTCATCGAGCGGCCGTGCAACTTCCATGGGCTTTCCGAGCACAGCCAGGAGCTGTTCAAGTCCATGGTCAGTGTGAATCGCCACCACTTCGGGCCGCTCTACCAGCGGGCAGGCGAGCTGTTCGACAAGCTGGAGGACTTCAAGACCATTTGGCTGCCCTGGATCGCCCTGGGCTGTGTGGACGTGGAGCAGCTGTGCGGGATCCACCTGAACGAGGCCGCGGACTGGGACCGCAACTTCAGGGCCTGCAAGCACTTCAGCCAGCAGCTGGCCAAGCTGCAGCAGGCCGAGGAGTCCATCGACTGCATCGTGATCAATGTCCTGCCCCTCAGATCGGACATAGAGTACATCAGCCGGAGATATTGGGAGGCGCTGGCCAATAGCCTGAGGACCGCCATCCTCACGGACATCGGTTTGATCCAAGAGTTCCTGCAGAGTGCGTTGCAGTTCCTCCAGAATGTGCCCATGGACGAGGGTAGCATCAGCCAGTCGGGGATGAAGTACGAGAAGATCATGAGCGAGCTGCCGCAGGTGGCGAAGACCCTGGAGACGGTGAGGGAGAAGGACGCCTGCCTGGCGGGCTGGTGCAAGGAGCGCGTAACCGCACTCACGGCCATCCTGCAGCAGTGGGAGCAGCTGCAGCCGCTCCTGGAGAACCATGCGGTGATCCTGCAGCGTCAGGTGGATATGATCAAAAATCAGGCAGAGACCCAGCTACAAAACCTGAGAAACGAGGCCGAGAAATTCCTGCTCCGATGGGAGTCAACCATATCCGAGCTGGAGGCCAACGAGAACGCCACCCTGGAGGTGTTCAAGGAGCGCCGCCTCCACTGGCAGCAGTTGCAGGAGAAGAAGCAGCAGCTGCTGGAGGAGTGCTTCAAGTTTAATATGGAGTTCCCGCGCGAGATGCTGGTGCCCTTCACTGAAATCGAGGAGCAACTGGAGCAGCAGTCGAAGCAGTGGCAGGTCTACGACAGTTTCCTCACCGAACTGCAGCCGATCCTGCAGGAGGAGTGGGCCATCTATCGGCGGCGTCCCTATCTTCTCAACGAGTTCATAGCCCGGTGGGAGGGATCCGTGCACGCCTCCATCGATCTGCCCTCCAAGCGGATCCGGCAGCAGGTGGAGCGGCTTCAGTCGGCGCTGCCCATCCTCCAGCAGCTGCAGTCGGATGCCTTGAGCGAACGCCATTGGGCGAGGATCTTCCAGCTGCTGGGGCAGATAAATCCGAAGCCCCTGCATGCGATCCTACTGCAGGACATCCTGCAGGACCTGGATGCCCTGCAGGCGGCTGGCCAGGAGATTGCCAATATAGTAAGGCAGGCTTCCAGCGAGCAGATCGTCAGACAGGCTCTGGTGGAGCTGGATCAGTGGTCCGTTACGGCGCAGCTGAAGCTGATCACGCGCACCGATGCCGCCGGGCAGAGTGTATCCCTGATAAAGGACTACCAGGAGGTGCTCAACAAGATCGGCGACAACCAGTCCCTGCTGCAGTCCGCCAAGAACTCGGCGGCCTTCGACAGCTTCTCGGATCAGGCGGAACTCTGGGAGAGTCGCCTCAACACGCTGGATGCCCTGCTCAGCAGCCTGAATCACTCACAGAGGCGGTGGGTCCCATTTACCTATATGTGTAGCTCTTTTCTTTATTAACTATGGTATCTTCCTAAAGCTGGGTCTACCTGGAACCCGTCTTTGGCTCTGGGACACTGCAGCAGGAGCAGGTTTTGTTCAAGCGCATCGACAAGGACTTTCGCTTTGTGATGCGCGAAATCGAGCTGGATCCGCGTGTCACCTCGCTGACCAAGATTAACAACATCAGCACCATTGTCAGCTCCCTGGAGACGCAGCTGGCCAGGTGCCAGCAGAACCTGATGAGCTACATAACCGTGAGTAGCAGCCAGCCATCCAACTCCACCAGAAAATAATCTCTCTTCGCAGGACAAGCGCAACTCCTTTCCCCGCTTCTACTTCCTGGGCGACGATGATCTGCTGGAGCTGCTCGGACAGGCCAGCAAGGATGCGGACGTCATACAGCGGCACATCCGCAAGCTCTTCCCCGGCTGCCACAGCCTTAGCATCCGGCCTAATCCCCGGACATCCCCGGATACCAATCAGTACAGCATCACCGCCGTGCACAGTGCCGAGGGCGATGAGCTTAAGCTAAGCCAGCCCGTCGAGATGAGGGGCGACATTGAGGTGGAAACACTTTACAAAATTTAGTTTGCCACATTAAAAATTACGTTCTTTATTTATTTATTTATGAATTTAATTAAAAGTGTCTAAATATTATTTTGTTCCTGCCTTTTTCACAGCTTTGGCTAAATCAACTGGTGACCGTGGTGCAGGACACCCTGCGAGACCAGATATACGAGTGCTACTCCAGCACCACTGGCGCCAGCGATAACCTGACTGAGAAGATCCTCCAAAACCATGCCAGCCAAGTGCTGGCCACTTCCAGGGCCCTGCACTTCACCCGGCAGGCCGAACAGGCCATTGGTGGCATGTCCTTGGGGAAACTGCAGCAGCAACTGAAAGATGAAATCTCACACCTGGCCGCCTTGAAGCAGAGATCCCCGAATGGAACCCTTATCAGCCTTAAGCTGAGGGCCATACTCCTGGACCTGGTACACTACTCCAGTGTGGTGGAGCAGCTCCAGAAGCACAATGTTGTGCACACCAGCGACTGGCACTGGCTGTGTCAACTGAGATACTACCTGGGAAAGGCGGGGGCCAACAATCGACAAGTGTGCGTCCGCATGGTTTATGCCGAATTTGAATACGCCTACGAGTTCCTCGGGCAGGCCAGCAAGCTGGTTCACACGCGTCTCACCCACCGCTGTTATCTCATCCTCACCCAGGCCATGCACATGGGTCTGGGAGGTAATCCCTTCGGACCCGCCGGCACCGGCAAGACGGAGTGCGTCAAGGCTCTGGGGGCCATGCTGGGGCGCTTAGTGTTGGTTTTCAATTGCGATGAGGTGAGTGACGATGCACGGTTAAAAATGGGGAAAATATTAACAATTTTATTCAGATTTTAATTTATTAAAAACAGAGGCAAGCTCTTTTAGCAAAGGTTTTAAGTTATAGAAAATATCCGAAGAACATCTCCCTCTGACATTTTTTTCCAAGTGCATGGTAATCCCCAGCTATTCGTCATTATGCCTTGAAATGTTTGCAGAATGTGGACACCGAGTCGATGAGCCTCATCCTCACCGGGTTGGCCCGCTGCGGGGCCTGGGGCTGCTTTGACGAGTTCAACCGGCTGCAGGAGGCCACCCTCTCGTCCATCTCCATGCTGATCCAGCCCATCCAGAGCGCACTGAAGGAGCGGGCCAGCAGCGTACAGATTGGCGAGCGACAGGTGAGCAGGATGAGTTATGAAATGGATTCAAAATGAAATTGAGGCGGCAAAGAATAATGGTTTATGGAAGCTTTTATGATTTAAGAGGGACTTTAAGGCTGCAGAAATATTTATTCAACTTTAAATATCGAATTAAACATAACTAGAAGAGCTAAAAGCTTTATTTAAGGCTTGATTTAATCTTCTGAATATTCTGATAAAAATCTAAATAAATACTTTCCTCTCCCAGGTTCAACTCAACCAGCACTGCGGCATCTTTGTGACCCTAAATCCGGCCGGAGCTGAATACGGTGGCCGCCAGAAATTACCCGGGAACATCCAGGCTCTGTTCCGTCCCATCGTGATGCAGCAGCCGGAGCCTGGTGAAATCGCCCGGGTAATGCTATTTGTCGAGGGCTTCGCCGAGGCCTCAGCCATTGCATCCCGCATCGTGGAGCTCTTTGATTTGTGCGGAAAGATGCTTTCAGCCCAGCGGCACTACGATTGGGGACTCCGGGAACTCAAGACCGTGCTCCTTGTGTGTGGCGAGGCTTTGAGGAGGGGTCAATTAGCATCCTCCTCGGCCTCCGAGGAGATGTCCGTGGTGGTGCGTTGTTTGCGTTCATCCACCATGTCCAAGCTGGCCCCGCAGGATGTGTCACGATTTGAGATGCTGGTACGGAATGTATTCCCCGAGATTGACAGCTCGCCGGCCCCGGAAACCCTACTCCATCAATCGCTGGCCTCGGCCTTTGCCCACCTGGGACTGTGCCGGAGTGAGAGACAAATTGAAAAGGCTCTCCAGCTGCACGAGCAGCTCCAGAAGCGAATGGGAGTGGTCCTAGTCGGGCCGCCAGGCTGTGGCAAGTCCACCGTTATGGCCCTGCTAAGGCAGGCTCTCAGTGGCTCCCAGCTGAGAGTGCACACCATCAGTCCGAAGTCCATGAGTCGAGTTCAGCTGCTGGGCCGCCTGGATGCGGATACGCGGCAGTGGCAGGATGGCGTGCTCACCCACACGGCAGTGGCAGTGAATCAGGAGCCTGTCCAGGTCCATTCGTGGATCGTCTGCGATGGGAGCATCGATCCGGAGTGGATAGAGGCTCTCAACTCGGTTCTAGATGATAACAAGTGAGTAAAGATTTACACTTAAAAAAACATTAACTAATATACATGGCATCCCATAAACAAGTTCCATTTATAGAATTAAGTTACTGATTTTAGCAAAACTCGCTTTGCTTCATATATTTCGCTCGTATTTTTCTTTTGCGCATAAATTCGTAATAATTATTTTTTGCGGCTGGCCATACTCTATGTATATGAATCATATCATATAGGTATACAGTTATCATTAGTTATATGGTAGATCGTATCATCCTAAACTGGCCAGTATCGTATCGTCTATCACTTAGCGACTAAACAAAAATACATACGTACGTACAGACCTAAAAAACAGAGACAAATGCTGGAAACTAATGACGGGGAAGCCCATTAATCAATAAACTAACGTAATGCGTAACGCTTTACGGATCGTAATACGTAACGGCATTTTACAAATGGCGTCTACTTAACATACACAAAAATGAACATGAACATGAATGTGGATGTGTGTGAGTGGGGGAAAGGAGTTGTGAATGCGAGCGAGTCCTTCGAGTTGTGATTGCCAAGGGATTTTACAAGAAAACGCTAAAGGGTTCGTAAAAGAATAACGTAATTGTATGAAAGTCTTAAAGATATTTTTAGACAATTTTTTGTGTTAAAATATTGAATTCTGTAGCACATAGTATTCTCCTCTTTATGCTTACAATTATTACAGAGGACAATTTGTTATCACAAGGTCTTAACATTCAAACGTTTTATTTATAACTTTGAGACTCATGATTGTTTTTTATCCAATAAAATCTATTTCATTTTATAAATTAAATTAAAGTTTCATTACTTATCAGAGGGAAATATGTTATTTTACCAATTTAATTAAGAAAACAAAATGCTTTTAAACTATCTTACAGTTTTGCTGCTTCTTTCTTGTATTTTAATGTAGAAAAATAAGAAAACAAGGAAGCAACTTGAAGAAAACTTGGATAATGGCTAGAAATATATGTTTTCTTGGGCTCTTGTAAAGAAATTAGCAAAAGGTTTGTGCTCGCAGGCTGGCAACTTAATACATTTAAGGGGAAAATCACATAACTTACAAAGATCACAACTCCAGGCTTCAAGCATTCGGATGCGCTTAGCTGGCTAGAGAGAGAGTTGAGCTTAGGACTAAAGGCGAGTGTAGACCTCACTGCGGCGCATGCTGCTGCTGCTGCTGCTGCTGCAGTTGCTGTGGCGTCACAGCCGGTTGCTGCTGTTGTTGCTGGTGCGTGGCAGGTGGCGGGGGCGGCAGCGGTGGCAGGGCCAGCGAGGGCGGCGGTGGCGGCGGCGGCAGCACCGTGGATCGCATGTGCTGCATGTGGGCCTGCGGAGCCATGTGCTGGAACATGCTGCAGTGCTGCTGCTGCTGCTGTTGCTGGAGATGATGTTGCTGCTGCTGCTGTTGCTGCTGCTGCTGCTGATGGGCGCTGAAGTGATGCTGCTGCTGGGAGGCTGGCTGAGCAGCGGGATTCACATCGGGCGCCGTGTGGAGTATGATCTCCGGCTCGAGATTCAGGGCCATTTCGGCATCCTCCTGTTGCTGGGGATTCCGTAGCGAGGCCAAGGCTGCCGCCTGCGCCGCCGCCATTGCAGAGGCGGACACATCCTGGCCGTACTCCTGCTTGATACCATTGGGGGGCCCTGCATAGAGGGTGGCGGCACTGAGGTTCTGGTGCAGGATGGGATGGCAGAGCTGCGGCATCAGCGCCACGCCGGCAATGGGCAGGCCGGGGTGGCCGAAGCTCCGGGGCGGGTACAGCTGCTGCAGCTTGTTCAGCTGCTGCAGGTGCGTGGCATGGGCGGGCGGCGTGGCCAGTTGGGTGAGCGTGCTGGTGGTCATGGCGCGGTTCCGCTGATGCGCCAGCTGGTGGCTTAGCTGCAGCTGCTGCTGCTCCTGGAGGTGCGTGGGCGGTGGCTGGTGCTGCTGCAGGGGCGCCGATGGCTGCTGCTGCTGCTGCATCTGTTGCTGCTGCTGCTGCTGCTGTTGCTGCGGCGCTGACTGCTGCGGGGGTGGTGGTGGCAGACCCACCTCTGGCTTCACATTCACAGGCACTGGCGGTATCATGTTCGCAAACTCCGGCGGCAGCTGCAGCGGATCCGAGACCAGCAGCCCCTTCTTCCGATCCTTCCGGATCTTGTCGCGCAGCTTCTCCAGCTGCCTGAAGGCCTCGTTGGCCCGCCGGGCCTTCTTCCTGTCCCTATCACGCTCCTGCTCCAGCCGCCTGTACTCCGGGTTCATGCGCTTGATCCGCTTCCGCTCCCGATCCCGCTCCCGCTGGATCATCTTCAGTCTCAGCTCCTCCTCGGGCGTCAACTGCTAGCGGAAACGGAAGAGAGAGAAGAGAGTTGGAGATCACATTAAAGCACTGTGTTCCGAGCCACAGAAACTGTGGGAGTTTGTCGCAAGGTTCAGAGAGTGTCAACTGTCCCGGGATTTCCTGTTCTGCTACTACTATTACGCCCCAACCCCCCGATCCTCCTCCTAAACTCAAGCCATGGGTGTGCGTGTGCTATGTGTGTGTCGTGTCGTGTGTTGCGGGAGTTCGAGAGTGTGTGCGATATAATTATAAAGAATATATTGGAAAAATGCTACGTTAGCACGTCGTGCCTTCTTGCGGAATCGATCGCGCTCGCGCTCCATTCGCCGGTACTCGGGATTCAAGCGCTTGATCCGCTTCCGCTCGCGATCCCGCTCCCGCATGATGAACTTGTGGCGCGCCTCCTCCTCGGGTGTCATCAGCTGAAATGACACAGAGAGAGTGGTTTTTGGTTTGGGTTGCAAACGGCAGTCGGTTGGGTTCTCATGGGTCTTGTTGTCTCGATCTCAAGCTCGGTGGGCAATGTTCTAGTGTGTGGCTAAACGTGGTCTTAAATGGTAAAGGGCCATGTCCATGCATCTTGTCTTGAAACTGTTTGGGGTCCATACGAACTGAAATTGGAACACTGGGAGTTTGGGCTTAATTATCCTAAGATCCTAGTAGTTCCCAAGTCTTAATACAGGCTCTGCTGTTATGAAAGCGGGAACTCAAATACAACTTAATTTCTAATTAAAAAATCCTATTCTTTCTAGACTTTTGACCCTACCCTCCGGCTGGCGTATACAATTTGGAAGCAATGTTAACTTTATTTTCGAAACGGATGATGTGAGACATGCCTCTCCAGCCACCATTTCCCGCATGGGCATTGTCAACATGAGGTGGGTGCACTTTGTAATTACCAAAGTACATTGAACTAATTACAAAGCCTTCATAAAGCTACGACTGCTATCCCGCTGAGGAAATACTCAAGCATGAACTGTCCAAGGAACCCTATGGAGATTTATTGCACAATTATGTGGATGGCAACTTTCGATATGCTGTAGATTGGCTAGAGAGTCAGCAGTTTTTGAGGTAAACTTGTAAATATAGTCCCCGAAATATTAAAAATTTATATAAATCATTTCAACAGCCATCTGCCTGGTATTAATCGCGCTCACCTACTCCGATCTCTGCTGCTGCAACTGCGTAATGCCCAATCTCTGGAGGAGTACGGAGCAGCCACGCTGCGGGCTCTCTTTGGCTACATGCCCAGCGAACGCCAGCGGGAGTTTGCCCAACTGATCCTGAAGCACGCCAATCTCTATATAGCCAATCCCAACTACGCAGAACTCACTTATTATGATAACCGAAGGAATTCCCTGGAGCAGCATCCAGTGGATGCCATGGAGACGCCCGAAAAGGGCTCACAGCTAATAGTCACAGCTTATGTTAGGTCCTATCTGGACATACTGGAAAGCCTGCTGGGAGCTCAAGGTAACAGAATACCACCCTTCATGCTGATTGGTCCCAGTGGAGCGGGGAAAACCCTGCTCCTCCAGCGAGCAGTTTTGGAAAACTCCGGTTACCAGTTGGTGACCATTAATTGCTCGAATCAGCTGACACCGAGCTACATACTGCACACTCTGCGGACGCACTGCGTCACGGTGAGCGGCGTTAAGGGACGGGAGTACCGACCGAAGCTGGCCAGGCTAGTGCTTTTCATGAAGAACTTGGACCTCTGCCAGCTGGACTCCTGGGGAGCCTGCGAGGTGGTGGAGCTACTCCTCCAGCTGGCCCAAAGGGGTGGCTTCTATGCCGAGAATCTGGAATGGATTGGCGTGAGCGGCTTGCAAATCTGCGCCTCCATTAGCGGCAATCCGATGAAAATAGCACCGCGCTACTTTGCCATCAATCAGTTTCTGCGCGTCTCCCGGCCCAGCAGCCAGGATATGCTGGAAATCGTTCAGCGCCGATTGGAACCTCTTTTGGGAGAGCACTTCAAAGGAAGGGGTGGAGGTGGAGTCAATTTGCAGCACGTCAGCGAATCACTGATGGAGTGCTTCGAGAAGGTTTGTTGGGAGGAGAGGTCCGAGGACCTGCTAATTGACTTTTCCCCATTTTTAGCTGCAGGCCACCTTTACCGCCACAGGAGCCAGGCAGGCGCACTATCAGTTCAGTCCCAAATGCATCATGAAGCTCCTGGATGTCCTCGTCTACTATCCTGCCAGCGATTTCAATGAGGTGGGTTAGCACTGAGGGAAAAGTACGGAAAGTTATCCACAAAAGTCGTGAAAAAATTTTTTAAAATAATGCTTTTACTTTATAAAAAATAAGGAAAACTTCCAGATTTAAGTCTGTAGAAATATTAAACTTTCTATCAGCTTTTTTCCTCAGTTTATGCGTAATCAGTTTACAAATTTGCATTCCCTTTCAGGCCCTCTACTGCGAGCTGTTGGGCATGTTCAAGGATAGATTGATTAGCGAGGAGCATGTCCAGCAATTCGAGGCAATACTCAAGCAGACGATGCGCAAATATTATGGCAAGGAGGTGAGTTCTAATTGGGTCTTTCCTGAAGGAGATTTTCAAGAAAATACAATTTTTTCCTTTTAGAAAGTATTTTTTGTGCCCAAATCACCGAAGGCGCGGGGTCAGCTGCATTGTTTAAGCCATGATGAGTGGCTGGACGAGGTACAGAGACAGGTGACCATATGCAGTGAGTATTAAATATTAACTATAGGTTGACAGAATATTTAAGAAGTGTATAAATATATAACAGACTATTTTTGTGCAAATAATAACTATAATTTCTGATAAGAAAACTAGCTACAATCCCCCGCTGATACTTATATACTCAATAGACTTTATATGAAAGTGTGATATTTTCAAATATTTTCTGCCAAAGAATGCTCCTTTTAAAACCCAGCTTAGTATAGGTTCTGCTCACTTATCAAAATTTCAAGACAAGAGACATGGACATGGTTTTTCGGGGTATTCTTGGGGTAATCGGGGATAACTACACTGGGCCTGGGCGTCTGCTTGCGAAACCGATCCCGTTCCCGTTCCATCTGCCGGTATTCGGGATTCAAGCGCTTGATCCGCTTCCGCTCGCGATCCCGCTCCCGCATGATGAACTTCTGGCGCGCCTCCTCCTCGGGTGTCATCCACTGAAAGTACACAGAGAAACGAGACGAAAGTATCCACTATAAGAGATCTACTTGAAAAGAAAAACACAGGATAATCACAATCAAAACATAATATTCCCGAACTTAATGAAATTTCCCCTATTCCCCAACAGATACCGAAAGCTACAGCATCACGGCTCCCATTACCGAAGAGCTCCTGCATCACACAGCCAAAATGGTTCGAGTTCTGTCCCGTCCAGATGCCCACCTCCTGGTCTTGAGCCAGTCTGGTGGACGACACCTGGATGCTATTTACACGGCGGCCACCTTGCAGGAGGCCAAGGTGCTGACCTTGCAGGGCGGCTTCTCGTACGATCTCATCGAGTTCTACAACGACCTGAAGCTGGCCATGCAGACAGCTGCTCTGGAGCAGCAGATGAGCTACCTGCTCATCGAGCACTGCTGGCTGAGCTATGTCCCGGATATTCTGAAGCCCATCGAGGCCCTGCTCGAAGGCAGCGAGATCCTGGAACTGTTCGGTGACGATCTGGAGGCGGTGGCCAGCACGCTCAAGCAGGCGGCACAGCTGGAGGGATACCAGGAATCGCTCGGAACGTACTTTATGAAGCGTAAGTAAAGAAAGCAAGTCCTGGCAATAATATAAATAATTAAATATCTCTAGGTGCCCGTGAGAACCTGCACATTATCCTGGTGCTAGATCCCAGTAGTGCTAGTGTGCAGGACTACTTCAACACCTTTCCAGCGCTGCATCGGCAGATGGACCTGCTCTACGCGAGAGCAGAGTCTAGGGAAACCCTGGCCATGCTGCCTAAGCAGTTCATAGAACTCCTAAATGAATCGGTGGCCGGGGGAGGCAGTGGTCGCGGCAAGGTGCCCGTGTGCAGCCACTTTGCGGACATGGCCGACGATCTGCCACCGGATCAGCCCTCGCAAAGGTTCCTCCAGCTCATCCGGAGCTACTTCCACATGTACAGCAATGCGGCCAACGAGATCGACCAGAGATTGGGGAAGCTTCAAATGGGTGTGGACAAGCTGGCCTCGGCTCACGCCCTGGTGGACACCCTCAAGTCCAATGCCGCTGCACAGGAGCAGGCACTCGGGGAGAAGCGGCAGCTGGCCAACGATGCCCTGGAGATGATCTCGGCCACCATGAGGAATGCCAACGAGCAGAAGTCCAGCATGCTGGAGCTGAAGAAAGAGACCCAGAAGAGCAGCGAGCAGTTGAAGCTCCGCCAGAGGGAAATCCAACAGGAATTGGCCGAAGTGGAGCCGATCCTGGCCGAGGCCAGCAATGCAGTGGGTCAGATCAAGTCCGAGGCGCTCAGCGAAATCAGATCCCTGAGAGCACCGCCCGAGGCAGTGAGGGACATCTTGGAGGGCGTGCTCCGGTTGATGGGCATCAGAGACACTTCGTGGAACAGCATGAAAACCTTTCTGGCCAAGCGGGGCGTCAAGGAGGACATCAGGTCCTTGGATCCCGCCCGAATCAGTCCCGAAAATTGCGAGGCGGTGGAGAAATTGCTCCTCGCCAAGGGCGACTCCTACGAGTCCAAGAATGCCAAACGCGCCTCGGCAGCCGCTGCTCCCTTGGCCGCCTGGGTGCAGGCCAGTGTTCGCTACTCCAGGGTCATCCAGAGTATCAAGCCCCTCGAACGGGAGCAGAACGAGCTCCAGAAGAACCTCAACGCCGCAGAGGATGAGATGCAGGAGCTGGCCAGCGGACTGGACGATGTGGATAAGAGGGTTAAGCAGTTGTCTGCGAAATTGCAGACCTACACCCAGGAGGCAGCGGTGCTCGAGCTGAAGCTGCAGGAGGCCAGCGGCACCTTGCAGGCGGCGGAGCTGCTGGTGGGTAAGCTCAGTGCCGAATATGCCACCTGGAGTGATCAACTGGCCGAGCTGAAGAAGGCCCACAAAACTTTGGATGCCAAGACATTACTGATAGCCATCGCTGTTAACTACTATGCGGGATTGGGTCTTGAGCAGAGAAGGTAAGTGTGTTAAGGGTTACACCTACAAAATGTTGGATTATTTTATTATTTCCTCCTTAGTTCCTCCCTGAAACGCCTGGCCGTGGACTTTCGCCTGCCGCAGGACTTCAATGTTCGGGAATCTCTGCTCACGGAACAGCAACAGATCATCTGGGAGAGCCAAGGTCTAGCTCGAGATGCCCAGATAATAGAGAGTGCTGCCCTGCTCGGGGAGATGCTCTCCCTACCCTACGGATCCTGTCCCATTCCCCTGCTCCTGGATCCCACGCAAACGGCTGCCCAGTGGCTGATGGCTCATCTCAAGGGGAGCGGCAGAGCCTGCGAGATGACCACCCATGGCAACGAAAGGTTGGCCTATCAGCTAGAGCTGGCTGTGCGCTTTGGCAAGACTCTACTCGTCACCGACTGTGAGCAGCTGCGTCCACCCATCCTGCAACTCCTGCAGGGTCACATTTATGTGCGATTCAATAAGAGGCAACTGGCCATAGGCTCCAAGCTGGTGGATCTTCACGAGGCATTCCAATTGGTATTGATCAGCAAATCACATCGATTGGATCTACCCGAGGAGCAGAGGAGTCAACTCAATCTACTGAGATTCACAGTGACAGCCGCTGGTCTGGCCGATCAACTCATGTCCAAGGCTATCGTTCTGAAGAATGCAGACCTGGAGCAGCAAAGGATTGAGCTGCTGCAGAGGGAGGGAGATCTGCTAAAGCAGCGAATGGACATGCAGGACAAGCTCCTCGAGCAACTCTCAAAATCGGAGGGCGATATCCTGCGGAACGAACAACTCTTGGCCAGCTTAAATGAGGTGAAGCAGAGCAGCGCTCAGATCGATGAGGCTCTTCAGCAGAGCGGAAGGATCAAGGACACTCTGCTAGCCCAGTTCGGTTCCTTGAGGGAACTCTGCGCCCGGGCCTCTTCATTCTACGCCGGACTCATTCAGGGCTACGAGCTCTCCGCCCTGGTTTACATCGAACTCTTTCTGGGAGCACTGTCCAAAAACCAGCGGGAGGACGCCAAGGTGTACGAATTACTGGTAAGGAGCGTCTACATGAATCTGGCCAGAGCCACGTCGAGGGACAGCCAGCTGGCCCTGTCCCTGTGGGTCTGCCATCAGGCCTATCCCGACAAGTTGAACTCCAAGGAGTGGGAGTTGTTTGTGAACAACTTCATGGGCAGCTCGGATGGCAGCATGCTCCTAAGTCAGATGGGAAAGCTGCCCGATTGCATGACCAAGGAGGCGCAACTAAAGCTGGCCATGCTCCTGCAGCTGTTTCCAGATCTGCGAGGCAAACTCCAGCTGGATAAGGACTACATCTGGCGGGGATTCATTGAGTCACAAGCTGATGATGTCCTGCGTAAGCTAAGATTTGCATTTTAATTAATTAACACTCTCTAATAAGATATTTCTGGTTACAGCTGCACTGGGTTCGAGCTTCCAGCGGGTGCTTATAGCCCAGATCTTCCGGCCCGACTTGATGCTCCAACAACTGCGCCGAGTTAGCAGTGATCTCCTGGGGATCTCCCCGGATGCATCCACTCAACCATCCGTGGAGCAGTTGCTGCAACAAAGCAGCTGTGATCGCCCCATTCTGATGATCAGCCAGGCCGAGAATGATCCCACCACCGAATTGAGAAAGTGGGGCAATCAAAAGTACAGGGAAATGGCCATTGGAAAGGGATCCGAGAAGCGAGTTCTCGCAGAGATGCGACAAGCCGCCCTCGATGGCCACTGGTTGTGTGTGAAGAACGTTCACCTGGTGCCCGAATTCCTCACGCAAATGGAGAGGGAGCTGAGTGAAATGCAAAAGTCCAAGGAGTTCCGCTTGTGGCTACTCTGCGAGTCCACAGAAGGATTCTCCGAGTCGGCCGTCTTCAAGTGCCTGAAGGTGCGATATGAACAGCCCAAAGGACTCAAGCAGATCGTGATGCGTTTGGTCCAGAACTACGCCGCCGAACAGGATCAGAATGTGAGAAACCAGCCAAAGAGCCTCAAGATGCGCCTGGTCTACTTCATCCTAACGGCGGTCCTGCAGCAAAGGCGTCAATTCATACCCCAAGGTTGGTCCAAGTACTACGAATTCGGCGAGGCGGACCTCAAGGCTGCTCTGGGAATCCTCAAATGGTTGGATCCGCACCTCAACTCGGGCAAATGCGATTGGCTTCTCCTGCAGCGACTGAGCGAGGCTCTGGCCTTTGGCGGACGCGTCAGCAATCTGAGGGACTTGGAGATCCTCAGGAGCTATCTGAATCAGTTCTGCTGTGCCGACGTCTTGAGCAATCGCTGGTCACCCCTCGGCCTGTCGTCTCTATCCATACCCACGAGTAACCAGCTGCAGGACTACTACGCGGCATTGGAGAAGCTGCCCGACCAGGATGAGCCCAGCATGTACGGCTTGGCCAGTCAGGCCCAGCAGCAAAGGGAAATCGAGCAGGCAAAGAGGGTGATCAAGGAGCTACGGGGCCTGCACTATGGCAGAGAAATGGATGGAGATGCTGGAGGTAGGGGGGAATACAGGGCAGCCGCCCACCACCTCATCACTGATCGTCAGAAGCTAGAGCAGCAAATTAAGCCCCTACTGAATCTGTGGAGGAAGCTGGCCGGCTCTTGCACCATAGCCCAGACGGTCAAGGAGGCGACCAGGGATCCTGGGGACTCGCCTTGGGCACTGTTTGTCCTCGCCGAGTTGAAAGTGGGCGCCGAACTGTACCGCACTGTGCACCAGACCCTCTCCCAGATGCATGCCTGGCTCAAGGACTCGCAGGACACAGTGGACGGCAGCACCCTTAGGGCTCTGGCCGAGCAGCAGGTAGGTTTGAACGGGGAGAGAAAATGAGATTTATTTTCATTAATAATCTTCAACTTAGATCCCCGCCATTTGGCTTAAACTGTGGAGTGGCCCTGGCAGCAGCAGTGCTGTGGATTTCCTGAGAGCCCTCATCGTGCGAGCCCAGGCCGCCGAACTGCGTTTCAGGGAGCAAATCACTCTGGATTTTGGAGAGGAAATCAATCTGATCCATGTGTTTAACTGTGAGAACCTGTTGGCCTGCCTGAAGTTGCTGCAGTCTCGCAAGACGGGAGTTTCCTCCGAACGTCTGGAGCTGAAAACTTGTGGACTAGAAAAGTCGGAAGCTGATTCCTCAACGGTAGTCCTCAAGCTGGCTCCTCTAAAGGTGAGTTTGGGATTTTATAATCTTGAAGGGTCTTAGGGTTTCTAAGGTATCTTTTTTGCAACTTAAATTTATGTTATAATTTTGTATGTTTATTACCTTATTGTTCAGTTTCAGTAAGGGATTTTAGGGGTTTATTGCAATTTACTACGTTATCTCAGTATCTTCTCACTTTGGAAGGAATCTGTAAGCTATATACACATATAGGTTCCTCTTTTATAGTTTTTTTTTTTTTTTCTTGGGGAACATGTAGCATGCCCCCCGCCTGGCCCCCTTTCACTGACGCCCTGCGCCCGGCCCCCTAATCCCTCCTCTCCCTGGCTTCTGTGCGTCGTCTCCTCCGTCTCTTTGTGTCTTACCTTCCCCATTTTAGCCATAAAGTGCGTCTCCATCCGGCCCTTGGTGCCTGCTCCCTGTGGCCCGAGTCGGTTAACCTCTTCCGGCAGTCCTTTTCCGTTTACCGCATCGAAGGGAATTCCAAAATTTGTTTCCTTCTTTTCAGTTTTTCACGCCGGTTTTCTTCTTTTTTGTTTTTGATTGACATCAGTGCTGTCAGTTTAGCTGAGGCTGTGGAAAATGGAAAAGCTTTAAAATTACCTTTTATTTTCAATTTATTTAGTATTTTCTGGCTGGGCACTCGCTCGACTCTTTTAAGAGCTAGTTGCATCGGATTCAATGCACTTAGAAAACTATTAATACATACATTTAATTTATGTCAGTATTTATCAATCTATCAAGTGATTAACTTCAAAGATACATCGAATCCAAAAGATACAATAACAGAAAAATACTATCTACAGTTTAGCATATTTCAAGCTAGATCTAGCATATTTCCAGCTGGGTTTAGCATCTTTCAGGCCAGATCCAGTATATTTCAGGCTAAATCTAGCATATTTGAAAATTGAAAAGCTTTTATTATTATAAATATACAAAATAAAATACAATCTGTATTAACGGACTTAATATGATTTATTTACATATGTTACTATTAGCACTTATGAATCTTTAAACAAAATAATAAGGAATTAAATTAAAAATAATACTGAAAAAAATGAATTAAACATATTACTGATATTTTTTCATTACAGATTGATGGCGCCAAGAATGGAATGGAAAGATCCAACCCCTTTTACGTTGGCTACAAAATTAAAGAGCAGGCTGATCCGGCGTCGTTGGGATCCTCGAAATATGGCAAAAGCGCTGTGTATTCAGCCCAAAGAAGCGAATCAAATCCAAAATTGCCGCTTTACTCGCGAAGCAGTCGGGACAAGTTGATTTGTCACTTAAATGTGGATATTTTGGCAGGCACATCAGAGCACATTCTTCTAGCTGGAACCGCTTTGATTGTCGAAGATTTTTGATCAAATCATATAAATTAAACATTTTTGTAAAATGTAACAATAAATTTTAAATTAAATTGCCCGTTATTCCAGACTAAGCATAGGGGGGCGCACTCTAGCGGTTGTTTTTTAACTGAATAGTTTTAGAAAAAGGCCGACAGGTGGCATTTGCTGACGGTTATTTTACTAAAATTCAATAATCTTAAAAAATTCTTGGCTTTTAATACATTTATGTATCTTATGGGTTGTTATAAATAATAAATGAAATAAGAATCCACTACATGCTTCATAATAATATTAATAATTATAGTATATATATTCTGTTTCTCCTTGCAAATCCGCCATATCCTGTTGTGGGAGTTTAATGATTCCTGTTTTTGTAGTTTATTTGAGCAGCTAATAGTAAATAAATTCAATGCTAGCCCCATTAAATATGTTTCTAATGACTATCGCCATTTTAGAGGCCTACTTAGACTGCAATCAATAAGCAAATATAAATTATGTAACACAGTCACCGACTATCTCTCTTCGAGTGCGGACGTCAGTGTCTATCAACGATCAGTGGTCTATTTCCTATTCTCTTTTCTGCCCGTTTCGCTTAATCGCGCCCGTGTACTTGTGTCATACTTCACAGGAAAACTATACGGAATTGTAACCATGGCCCCCGGGCCTCCCAAATTTGGGGACAACCGCTTTGCAAGCCTTAGCGTGAGCCCCAAAGCCAAGAAAAAACGCCCACACGTAAAGTTTTCTGAGGAATTCCCTGAACTCCCCGAAACCTCCCAACAAAACCC
>JAEIIH010033826.1:0-21345 GCA_018904745.1 Drosophila orosa | reverse complement strand
AAAAAGTGTAAGTAGCTTAGAAAAAGTGAATTAGCAACTTATTTACAACAAAACACTACAGGCTTGGTGACTTTTAGAGAGAGTTTAAGTCTCAGCTATACTAAAAAGTTAATTTAAAAAGATATTGCTTGAATTATTCAGTTATTACTTATATTATTTTAAAAGTAAAGCTAAATCAATATCATTTATATATTTACTAGGCCCACTCAATATTTAAGTCATATTAAATGCTAAGAATATCCCTGATTTCTGGGAACCGCCTACACACAACTGCTGGTGCATAAATCTGGGTTCAAACGCTGTGTTGCGACTTTCTGCTGGCCACATTTTACACTTGGCCAAGTCAAAAGGTCCAGCCACCTGGCCATTCAACCATCCATCAGCGAACGCCACCTCAGCCACCCCCCAGAGAGTCCATCTATCGCCCTTCAATCATGTTTGAGCCTTGTTCGAACGCCTGCTAACAGCTCGCCCACAAATTTCATTCAATTTGCAAATACACAAAACCGAAACTGAGAACCCAGAACCCACGACGTAGATGGGGCTGGGTCAAATTGATGAACATGACCGAAGTTGGCCTGCCTGCTGCTCTTTGCTCCGAACAAAGGAAGAAAACCAAACATTTTCATGTTTTTCCACAGTCTTCAATCAAAATGCGTCGGCAAAGTTTTAATGCAAGCGCGCTACCTCGCTATTTTCTCTTAAAAATACAAAAAGAACATCAACGGTGGGGAAAAAACTATGCCGGAGGAAGTTTTTAAGTGACGAAATGAGGAGACAGGATGGCGAAGGGGGGCGTGACAAGCTGGCTCCTGCCGCACAGTTTGATAAATGATGTGTCGAAAATAAATGATTATGCTGCCGGGAGGAACAGGAGTCCCCACAAAAGTTTTTGTTTTACACTTTTTACTCCCTTTTTGGTGTATTTGTTATAATTTCGTCTTATTTTAAGCCGGCAAAACATCCGCAAAAGTTGATGTAAGTTCATCTATTTGCATGCCTCATTTGCCATATTGATTTTCTTTTTATTTTCTTTTTTACTTTTGTTTTGTTTCTCGGTTTGTTTGAAACTCCCAAGGAATGGGAGGAAGGGGCGCTAATGTACATTTGTTTCCATCAAATTCGGCTTAGCATTTACATTTTCTTTATTATGATTTCGGCGTGAAAAATTTGGCTTAAATGGAGTGAAATTCGTTAAACAGGAAGCTTGGCTAATAAATTTTAGGTAGTGAAAAGGTTTCAGGGGTGTGAATGGGGAATTGGGAATGTTTATAGTAGTTTAAAGCAGCGATGGGCACGCCGTGGCTCAATTTGCTCACGTTGCTCAAACCGTTATCTTTTTTTTCGGAGGCAATTGGCAGAGCTGCTGCTCAAACCGTTATCTTTTATTTTCGGAGGCAGTTGGCAGAGCTGCTGCTCAAACCGTTAGATCTCGTGCCCTCCGCTGGTTTAAAGTATAGAAACAAATATCGTTAATATCATTTCCAGTCTCTTTAAAAAGAAAACAAACGAAATTGTATTTGTGTAAAGAGTTTTTACTGGACCGAGGGTCAACGCTATTAATAAGAAATTTGTAACACAGGTTAGATGTTCATCGCTTCATTTTTTCGCCTACTCTGCCGGCGTATCCTTGGTGACTTCACCCACGGCTGCTTGAATGTTGGGCTTATCCCCGGATCCTTCGGCGGCGGCCACAAGGGAAGCCGACGAGGCTGAGGCACGGAGAACCACGCTACTGTCGCTGCTCTCGCTACTCGAATCGCCGACATTCAGATCGCTGCCGGGCAGAGCCTCGGCGGGCGGTGGAGGCGGGACAGCCACCGGCACAGGTGGCACCAAGTTCGGTTTCCCAATGCAGATACGTTTTGACGGCGGCGGAGCAACATGACCCAATCGAGCGCTGGACAGTGTCGTGCCCGGCGGAACGGCCTCAAAGGACATCAGTTCGCCGAAGTAGACGTGCTGAATCACCGGAAACTTGGACAGAATCTGACAACGGGAAGTTGAAAGGTTTAAGAGAATACACAAGTGTTATCCAAGAGCTCACCTCCTTTTGGTACATCTTCACCAGACCCGCGTTAATCTTCACCCACGACGGCACATCCGTGATGCTCCACAGTTGGTTGGAGTGCTCGCCAAAGTGGCCAGTTTTCACCTTGCAGATGTAATCGATGCAGCTGATGAACATGAACTGATCCTTGAAATCGCTGATGATCTGCTCGTCCACGAATTTCGAGGGATCAAAGGGGCTTTTGACTGAAGGCAAAGGCAAGTGATTACACTGGGAATTCAAGTCCAGACAGGCTTACTTACCCGCCAGCTGGGCACTGCCCCAGATGAAGGGCACAAACTGAAAGTCGTCCAGCGACCAGACGCCCTGGCTACCCGCCGGCTCCATGTTGTAGGTGCGCTGCAGGTGCCTGGCAAACACCAGATAGCGATTGAAGAGCCTCAAAGCGGCGCTCGCAATGTCCTGCTCCTGCAGGATCTCTGCCTTGAACAGCGAGCACAGGAAGAAGAGGAAGGAGAGCTCATGGCCGGTGCCATAGTCAATCCGGGTGGCATTGCCGAACGACTCCATCAGATACAGCTCCAGCTCGGTCTGATGCTTCTGCTTGGCGGCGGGCAGCACCTGCTGCAGCCACTGCGGCAGCTGTTCGCGCATCTCGCGTGCCCAGTCCCGGTACGCCTTGTTCCCGAACCGCTGCGGCTGCTCCAGCGGCGGATGCTGCTCCACCAGCTTCTCCAGCAACTCGAAGAGGCCGAGCAGCTTGCGCAGCATCTCCGACTCGTACATCTCGTCCGTGGTCTTGATACCCTGGATCGCCGAGCTGGTGCCATTGATGAACCCAATTAGGTCGTGGTAGGCGCGCGATCTCTGCCATTGGGTCAGGTCGAAAATGTTTTGCACTCTCTTCGCAGTCGCCGGTTGTTTACCTAAAATTGTTATAAACAAATCGATTTTTGGCTTGATTTCGATTAATATTCGTTGATTTGACGGGTAGCATACCTGGCCCTAAGGCATTGGCATCCGCCATGCTTGCACACTCTTTGTTTTTCGCGGTTATTTAATGTATTTTTGACCGGAATGGCTTTTTGTTTGTTTTTTGTTTTATTTCGTTGCAACAGTGGCGATGACACTGCGGTTAACAGGGGTCTGTAAAGGTTCGAAGAAGTCGATACTCACATCACTAAGTGTGAACGTATCCCGCTTTACGATTTTTTCCAGCCACAGAGCCAGATTTGACAGGAAAAAGGTGAAACTACCAGCGCTACCGCCTACGCCGGCAAAACAACGAAAAATACAATCGGAATATAAAAATATAGTGGAATTAATCATGATTGAGACACTATATAACATACCCTTTCACATTCTGGTGCCGCCAAACATCAAAGTCCGGAAAGTCAGCATCCCAATGCCATCGCCCATGGCCGTTTTCAGTGTGATTCTGCTTTCCTATTTTCTGGTGACTGGAGGTTAGTGATTTTCACCCGAATACAATTCCCAGATATTAATTCTAGTATTTATTCTGTATGCAGGCATTATCTACGATGTCATTGTGGAGCCACCCAGTGTGGGTGCCACTGTGGACGAGCATGGACACTCGCGTCCCGTGGCCTTCATGCCGTATCGCGTGAATGGCCAGTACATCATGGAAGGTCTGGCCAGCAGCTTCCTCTTCACCATCGGCGGCCTGGGCTTCATCATTATGGACCAGACCCATGCACCGGGCAAGACGAACCTCAATCGCCTGCTGCTGACCGCCATGGGATTCATTTTCATCCTGGTCTCCTTCTTCACCACTTGGCTGTTTATGCGCATGAAGCTGCCCAGCTACCTGCAGCCATAGGAATCTCTTCTAGAAACGGAACGCTTCTCTCTAAGTATTCTCTCTGTTTTGTATACAGTTGATAATCTCTACCTCGAATTTCTGTTTATAAAAAACATTCCAGTTTAAAAGAAATTTCGAGTTAAACATTGATCAAATATTTGTGTTTAATTTATATTTTGGAGATTTGACATTTTTAAATCTTGTCGAATAAAGAATTACTTCTATTAGATTATAAATTTCATAAAAGAAGTATGTTATCTATTATATGTATCTATTAGATTATAAATTTCATAAAAGAAGTATGTTACAGTATTCCAGGGAAGCCACAGAAATTTCTTTAGTTTTAAAGACTTGTCTTCAAAACAAAGCTCTTTTAATAACAAGATGCATAACGGCCATACATAAATATAGCGCCTTTGGATAAAGCTTTGCATTAAATACTTGATATTACGATTTAGGGTTTATATATAGTATAAATACTATAATTTTTATTATAAAATTCAAGAAAACTATATACTTGATTAATGATTATTCATTTTTATCATAAAGTTCAAGGAAAACGTTGTTTAACTTTGATTTTGAGAGGCCCTACTGTACGCTCTCAAGTGTCGCCCATAGAAATTGTATGCTAAACAAACATTTTTGGCGTCCCATGGCTCTCAGTTCGCATTGTGTTGTCGGATCGGTTGGCTCGCTCGTTCGTTCGCAGAGTGCAAAACTGTTATCCATCGCCTATATAATTTTAGAATCTATTTTTGTTTATAAATATAAAGTACATAGTACATAGGCGCACACCAAGAACCGAGATTGTGAAATTCGAAAAGTAGTTACCAAGAGAAGTTAAAAGAGTCGTTGAGGAGGAGCAGAGTAAATATTAGTGTTTCGATCTCCAAGTGATGTAACCACGAGGATTCGCTCTCCTGCTCTTTGGTTATCGGTTTCTGCGTCGCATTTTGTTTACTTTCTGAGCGAAAAACCAAAACAGAGACATGTCGAAAAAGTGCACCGTGCGATCGCTGAGCGACAGCGCCCTGGCTGAGCTGGCCAACCTGTTGGTGTCCACCATTAGCTACGTGCAGTATGCCCCGGATGTCCACCTGGACATCAACATTGTGATGGTAGAGCTGAACGAGTATCTGACCCAGCTGGGAGCCACACCCAATATTTATCAGGATCTGCTAAGGGTGATCCTCAGCTCGGATTACCTGGAGGCCAACATGCGGTTCACCTGCCTGCAGATGCTGCTCAACTGCGGGGTGACCTTTCTGGTCACAGAAGTGTTTCCCTTCAGCTACTACGAGAAGATTCTGCAGGTAAATATCATAAACTATAAATCATTGCTTTTATATTAATTAAAGTACATTTATCAGGTGATTGCAGCCCAGGGCGCTGGCTTGCGAGTGTTGAATATCAAGGGAATATGGGTGAAGGAGGAGCATATGCACTACATGTACGAAATAGTGCGACGCTGCAAGCAGCTGGTGAAGCTATATGTTCCCTACATAGCCAATGATCGTCTGCTGGAGGAGATTGGCAAGTGCTGCACACGGCTGCAGATTTTGGACATTTCCGGGGAAACAGACATCACGGAAATTGGAATCGAGGCTCTGGCCAAGGGAGTCTGCGGTCCATCCTTGACAGTTGTGGATGTGGGCATGCCCGGGGAGGAGAATATTTGCTATTCCGACATTGCCCTGATCTTGGAACACTGTCCGCATGTGGAGACCCTGTCCACGTACTCCTTTGTGGGCGCCGCCTTGAAGTTCGTTTACGATAACGTGGATGATCGCTTCAAGTGTCGCTTGAAGTATATCCACGATACGGGCACAGATGAGCCAACCCTCCAGGTGATTATGCAGACGTGTCCGCGGCTAGAGACCCTTTATCTGGATTCCCCCAAGACGGGATGCCTTAGGGCCTTGCATACGCGCTCCCTGAGGAAGCTGAAGATCTACAAGTTCGTGGTGGCCGAGCTACTGCCTCTGCTGGAGCGACCGATTGGCCAAAATCTGCGACATCTCACGATGATCAAGGGATTGGGTAATCTCGATCTGGGAAAGCTGGCGCGCCTGTGCCCCTCTCTGATCGATCTCGACTGCTACATGATCGACAGTCTGTCGTATGTACAGGCCAATGCCAAGTTCCATCAGCTTGAGGGCTTGGAGATCCTGAGTAGTGCCATTATGACGAGCTCCCTGAAGGCCTTCCTCTGCCACTGCACGGATCTGAAGCGGCTGGCTGTGGACACGGTGGATCTTACGGATGAGGACATAGTGAGGTATTGAAACTATATTTGTCTATATAATACATGATATTAACCTATGTCCCTTTTTTTTCAGCATATTTATGCAGCATGACTTTAAGTTGTTGGAGGATATTTGGTTCACACTCGCTCCTGAATTGACTGTGACCTCAGTGGAGGTAAGAATTTGCCTCGTAATTAGTTTGTTAATATAAAACTTAATATGTTTTGTAGCTACTGATGGACTGCTGCCCGGAACTGCAGTCCGTGGGTCAATTAACTGGATGGTCCTTGACGCCGGATGATTTGGCGCTGATTCGAGGACTTTTAAAGAGCGGCAATTCGAGCATTGTACTGACACCAAACGGTTTTATAGCTTGAGTATTATTAAGACTTGCTTTTCGAATTAATTAATTAGTCAAACTACTAACATTGAATTTTATATATAAATTCCCTTTTTATTAAGTGTTCTTTTTTCTCTTTCTAGCGCCTACAATAGCCCTTATGCTGTTGCCACACTCTCACCAAGGGGAGCAAACGTTTTTGTAAACAAATCAAGTGTTGTGTATTTGCTTGTGATATTATTTGAATAAAGTTGTTTAAATTTAAACTAAATTTGAAAAACCAAAGAGCTCAGTGTGACCATCTGCACCAAACAAGATCTGCCAACTGGTTTTCCTTCGCCACGAGTTGGCATCCTCGCACAGCTGTGGCCGGGGGTTGCCATGGTGCCGACAATTGCCGACATTTAATATATACACATTTTATTCACTGAAAACCAGCAAACGGACGGAAAATAAACAAAGTCCCACTGAAAGAAGATAATTCTTTGCACACTCATGGCACGTTCACGTGAAATCAGCCGTTTATACAGAGCGGCGTCTGGCACCACCGCCGCCTAGCAACCCTGGCGGCGACGTATACCTTTTATGCGCATAAAAAAAAGAAAAGAATCGGTCGGAGCGGAGACGAAACGCCTGAATTTACACATGAATCTCATATTGAAGTAACCCAAAAATAGCATTTAAACGTGCAGACACTCAAGATCCATCGAAAGCGCGACGTGGCAGTGAATTTCGTTAACTATGCGAGCGCACAAAAGTAAAAAGAAACTTCCGCAGACGTCAGCAAGTACCGTTTGCCAGGCCAACTAAAGGAAGTAATAAGTAAATAAAAGAGCTCTGTGCGAGAGCAAGTGCCCTGGATATAAAGTAAAATTAATATAGGCAACAGCGCGGAGTGAGCAATATTAATTGAGAGCGGCAATTGTGGGGCGGCAGCGAGTGCCGTTGTCATGCATTTTGTCACACAGCAGCGGGCACAACAGCAGAACCAGCACCACCAGAAGTCCACCTCCTCGTCGAGCTCCTCGCTGGCCTCCTCCTCCTCCTGCTCCGGATCAGCTTCGGGTTCGGGATCGGGATCGGGTACGGGTCTGGGATCGCGTCTGGTCACCTTGCGCAAGTCCTCCAGCCAGGGTGCTCTGCCCAAGTCCTTGGCCACCGCCCAGAGCCTGTTCCATCGTCCTTCGCACAGCAAGCACAAACGCACTGCCAGCTTAAATGCGGCGCCCATGTGAGTTGCCATGCCCCCATACAATCCATTCAATTAATCGAATAATTAATATATATAACTCATTTTGCATGGAATAAATATGAGATCAAGGAAAGTTATGGGTTCAATTTGTAGATATTATTTATTTTTAATGAAATAAAATAGTTATTACAATTTAAACCATATATTTTTTGCTAAAGACATTTATTTAAGCCATATATTAATAATAAGTTTGTTAAAGCTTTCGTGACACATTAAGCGGGTTCCCTTTCTAATTTTGACAATCTTTAATCATACTACGGGTTTCCTCCCCAATTTTGACAATCTTTAAAGTCTAGATCAGCGAAGGGCACGCGATCTAACGGGCTGAGCAGCAGCTCGGCCAGCTGCCTCCGAAAAAAGATAACGGTTTGAGCAGCGTGAGCAAATTGAGCCACGGCGTGCCCTTCGCTGGTCTAAATCATTAATCAAATGCCTATTAGGTTCAGTTAGTGTTAATTTCCATAAAAAAAACTACCCTAATTATCATCACCATTGAAATAGATATCAAACATAATGGATACATCCTTGATCTTATTTTTATTCTGTGCAAAATGGAAACCTAAGAGTTATGCGTGTTAATTTGTGGTGTAGGTTTGCCCGCTGGTTTGCATGTTTTAACCCATTGCTGCTGGTCATATTGCATGTCGTTTATACCAACATAAGTATATACATATATATATATATATATGCCCCTCTTTATTCCTTTCAGTTTTCGGCTTATCTACCTGTTAACCCCTTCCCCAGTAGCTCCACCCAAGTGATAGCACACGAGAGGTGTCTGCCCCAGTCTAATTGCCCCACACTTCCACTCCCACTCCCACTCGTACCACTTGCATTTTGATAGCCAGCTTTTGGAAGCTCCCCTTGTGTTGCGCAACAGTTGCCTTGCCTCAGCGATTTGCACTTTCGAAGGAAAGGTACAGGGCGTTTCGGCGCTGTAAGGCTATCGATTTTGTGTTGAGAAATATAGTACATTTCTTGGGTGAAGTAGAAGTAAGTCAGTCAAAATACGGGCTTACTTATCATCATGACTGCTTATCAGTTTATTTATTGAATGAAAAAGGGATTGCTAGTCAAATGAATAGATAACAAATTAATAAGAACAATTCCCATTCAAATATCCAATGGAAAATAAGTAATAAGAACGATTCTCATTCAAATATCCAATGGAAAATTTGGCATTCTAAACAGTTTATCGACCTTTTTGGGGTATTAAAATAAATAAACAATATCCAGCCTATTTATACATTTCCCAAACTCTCTATTACGAGTTTAGATAGTTCTTATAAATATGCATTAATATCTGGGAGACCTTACAGAATACATTAAGTAACTTATTCCATTCATAAATTTATATAGTTATTATAGGTTCACAAGTTTAACAACTTGTTCAAGCTTGACCCGTTGTAGTAAAAATTTTAATTGCTGTTGTTATTTTTTAAATCCATTTTTAATTAATTAAAGTGTGGGTAATAATTATATGTTATAATAATTGGGCAACTTTCAAGGATTATTTACAAAATTGTTTATGCTTTCGCTCACTCACTGTATTTATTTAGCAAAAAATATATTTGTGCACTGAAGCGTTTTCCACGTAACCCGAATGCCAGCAAATATCATTTGGATTAGCCTTGGCGCTGGTGTGTTTGTAGTTGGAATCCCCTCCTACAAGGTGTTATCCACTTTTTTGGGGAGTTATGTTTACCAGACTGCGAAGTATTCCGCTAGCGTATGCAAAGTTCGACCAGTGGATCCCATTCCCTATCTCTCCGCGGGCTGATTTTTCCAACCCCAGGCACAGGCCCAGGCCAAAGCAAACCAAGGCAAACCCAACCAAACCAGGGGGATTTGTTGCCATTCTCTCGGTGTCTGCTCTCGAGTGCAAATCGGAACGTCGAGCTGGGATGACGTGCCCGGCACGAGCTCCCGCTTTTTCGCAATTCTCTAGTTTCTAGACTAGCTTCTCTCTCTCTCGGTTCTCGTGCCTCAATTCGCATTTTACGCCATCGCGTGCCTTAGAAAACAAAACAACAACCACAACAAAGCAAACAAACAAATGACAATCAACAGAATGAACAAAACGGCAACTTGGCAAGACAAAAAAACTGCGACACTGAACAGGGAAAATTAATTAAATAATTAACAAACAGCAAACAGCAGAGCCACGCCGCCGTGTGGGATAGTTCATAAATTAATGACATTTCGCCGAGCTGTGCTAAAAATACGAATTATATATTCTGCCGTGTTAATACGTTTCGTCATCAATTCTTTGCGCTGGCCGATTCTGGTCTTTGCCAGACTTTTGGCCACATTTTTTTCGTGCTGTTTCTTCGCCGATGACATAGATTTTGGCCGAACAATAAAAACAGCAAACCAATGCCGAAGGAGGAAGTAAAAAAGCCGCCGAGGAAAACGATAATCGTGGAACCAAAGAAGCCCAAGCGAAAGAAAATGTAATACATTTTCCACTCTTCACTCTATTGATTTTTCTCCGAGTTTAAGTGCTCTGAAGGTTCCTTTTCCCTGCTAGAAATATATAGGAAAAAATATCAAACTCTAGGTGTTGTGGATAATTGATGTAGATTATTTGTGCAGCTAAATGTCGTAGTTAGTTTTTATGGCCAGTGGCCATTCATTCATGTCGGAAATGCACCCGGCTTTCATTTCGAAAAAGGCCAAAGTTCAATTGGGGGGTCTGACCACCCAAGATATCTATTATTCTAGCAACGAGTCGAGTGCAATTTCATTCGTAATTGCTCTGTCTGTCTGTAATTGTATCCATCACTAATTGCGTGACATTAAAAAAAATGCTTTTGCTCTCAGAGATAATAATAATTTGCATGAGAAATTCTTAGTCATAGATAATAAACCAGAAATGCAGCGACATTTATTTATTGCTCAGTGAAAGTATTCCCAAGAACCGTGTGTGTGACGTAGTCTCATCTTAAAGATTCCCAGAATAATATTGTTTATTTTGTTGTTCATTTCAAACTATAAATAATTGGTATTTGCTAGAACCTCATAAATAATTCAATCCCACCCACAAATAAATTCCTTAAAGTTTATCTTTGAAAACAAATAAAATGTCTATAAATAACAGCGATCTTTTTTGCAAATATCAAGAGTTTTTATCACGCATTTGTGCTATTTTCTTGGAATTTGTTTCTCCATCTCAATTAATGTGATTGTTATCGCAATATTATATATATTCTTCAAAAAAAAAAAAAAAAAGTATTCCGAGTTTATTATCGCCGCTCATTTATATAATTTGAATATATATTTAATCTGCCAATGTTTAGTAACAAACAAGCTCAGTTCAAGCTTCAACTCATTCATTCACACTCTTTAATGTTTGAAATAAATGGGGGGCTATATGTACATACTTTGTTATTTCGCGTTCTTATCGCTGAGTTGGCTTTGGCAACCCTTGAACCTCCCTTAAACACACAGAGAGACTTTATTTCTATATACACATTATAGCCCCCAGTGCAGATTATCTCTGATCTTTCACACACTCGCAATTATAAATACGTACTCTCACTTAATGTGGGGGCATCGTAATCGCCGCTTAATGCTTTTTCACTCCACTCATTTCGTATTTACTCAATTGGCGATGTTTTTCATCCCAACAAAGTATACTTACATGAACTTGAACTCCGCTGATAAGGATGTAGGAGTGGGTTTCCATAGATGATTCTGTATGTAAGCAAAAAGACTTCTGCAAAAGCTAGAGCGGACCTTGATGTAAAATTCTTCTGATAAGATTAAATATCTTTACAGAGAGTATTTAGGTTTCTGAGAGGAACTCCCTTCTCCACCTAAGAAGCTTAAAATATCATTAAAGCTGAATGTGTGTCACAATGCAATTTGCATATGTAACCTTATATTTATTATAGCTTCCAAGTGCAGTCGCCCTTTAACAAACGTATTAAAAAACACTTGTAAATTCGCTAAAAATACCAAATAATTGTAATTGCTATGAGAGCCTCAGTTCCGAATGAGAAAGTGGGTTAAATCCCGCTAGCCTTTATTGGTTTGAACAAATACGACGATACGAGAGAGCTGATTTGCCTCAGCTGGTAAATGCTTTATCAAGAGCTAAGCTCTGGAAGTATCTTATCGCCTCTTATCAGTGCCAAACAGTGTGTATATATATTAAAAATAATAACAATTGTGTGCCGCACAACACACACACGCCCACACCGAATGGGAATGGGAGAGTAGAGTGCACAATAGAATTGATTACAATCGTTTAATGGCAATTGGTACACCATTCCGTCGTAGCCCACGGAGGCAGGAGCACGTCTAATTGAAAATAATATTTTCTATACTGTTGTTGACTCTTCGAGGCGCGTACAAAATGTTGCGGCGAACGTTGCGAAAAAGTCGGAAAGACCGGGTCCTCTGGTATGCTTTGGGGGAAACTATCTGTCTTGTCGTGTGCTGTGTGCTATCAACAATTGCCAACCATTAACGGAAATTACTCTAAACCGAAATAACTTAAGTCAGCGATCAGTTAAGGTTGCTTTTCGTCTTCTAGACAATTGCCAAATAGCACTTATTGATAGGATTTCGTCTTGGCCATCTGGTGGGTCGTCGGGTCCTTATCGCCAGCGATGACTAATAGGCTTTATTTTGGTTTTTGTGGAAACCCTAATGACTCTTTGTGGAGATCGTCCGTCGAAAGTCATTGAACTTCAACAAATTTGCGTAATCGAGATTAAATCACATACTTTCTTCTTGTCTTAAGTATTACTTGCTTTGTTTGTTATAAATCAGCGAAGGTCACGAGATCTAACGGTTTGAGCAGCAGCTCGGCCAGCTGAAGATAACGGTTTGAGCAGCGTGAGCATATTGAGCCACGGCGTGCCCTTCGCTGTTTTAAATATTTCCTAACAAGATATACATCTTTAAGGAAAAGCAAGCTGCGATGAGTAAGAAATAAATCTTTAAAAGAAAACTAAGCTGAATTGAGTACCTCCATTGTCAACTTTGTATATTTACCAGATAATATATTTATGATTAATACAATTACTTTCAAAATGCTCTTTCATTATTTCCTTAATATTCCTTTGTTTAAACAACAAAAAAGTAATTTTTATCAGCCTACAAAAATTATAAAATTGGTACAACTCAAGTGGAACCACCTGGTGGTCGTTGCCTTATCTTATTTATTTGGAACTAATTTCTTTAATGAATGGCAATCTTGCAACCAGGGATGTCTGGATCTTAGAAGTTATAATAGGAAATTGTAAAGGAATTTTCATATATAATAATATTATAGGTGAAGAAAATAGTATATTTGGAATAGGATATTTCTGCCAAAGAATTTAATCGTTTGACTAAAGTTACATGAAATATTGAAATTTAGGAGGGTTTGTTGTTAGGGATGTATATCGAGGGAAAAAGTCCTATATGATGTCTCGAAAAATCCTAAACTTTGATAAATGGAAATGTTAGATGTAGAAAAATATCGCATTTAACGTTAATATATTGAAATATCCGAAAACTGGTCTTCTTATCCCTAATTTGGGATCTTATATCAAACAGAGTATAGATTTATCGCATAAATATTCCAAGGATAGAATATGGATTAATTTTACGACTCTTACTACGAATATCGAGACAGTATCATTACCTGATTAATGTTGAAAATTATAAATGTTGTTTCTTGTATTACTTAGTTGGTGTTATGTATAGTAGATTTGTATTTGAATAGGTTCCTTCCTAGTTTTCCTGTTACTCCCATTAAATATCCCCTTAAGTTTATATCCTATTGTAAAATGGATATTTTAGACCCCCCCCAACTGTTTTTTGGGCATGTCTTTTCATTTGGCATTTGTTCTTTTGATTTGTTTATATATGCATTTTATTGTAGGATTAAAGATATTGATATAACCAACCCAACAACATCAAGTGTAACCATAACCACTGCAACTGCCGATAAACCGAGCAGTAGCAGGACCCCTGCCAATGCCAACATGATACCCGAGACCACCCAGCCCGATCAGCTCCAGTCACAGTCAGCGTCACTGTCACCGCCACCGTTACAGTCACAGCCACAGTTACAGTCACAGTCCCAGTCACAGACACCGTTACAGTCACAGAGCCAACCGGTTCAGGATAGCCCAGAGCAGTGTCCCCTTCAGCAGCAGCAATCGCAGCCGGAGGAGGAATTGACGGATGCCAAGTCCGCTGAGAGGACAACGACTGCTGGTAGCAATGGTGGCGACAGGTAGGTGTGGGCTCAATGCTCCGGAAACTCTCCAGCCAGGCCTTGGTCCAATTCCGTAAGAGAATACATCAGTACCTTCCAAATTTGCATGCCTAGTTCAAGAGTTTTTCCCCATTTAATCTCGGCGTAGATGTAGTCGGAGAATTGCGTTGTTCCCATTACTAATTACACTTCCCATTGCCATTACAGGCGCGATTCCATCACCGAGGAGATCACGATTACGAGCACCACAAACGGCACATTGAGCACCAAACTTCTGACCATACAGGAAGCTACCGGTAGCCTAGAGCAGCACAGCAGCGTCTCCATATCGTTGTCCTCCAAACAGAACGCTTCCACAGCAGCAGCCACAGCCGGCGGATCTCCACCTGGAGCCGGGAGTCTCTCCGCTCAGCGTAATGAGTCCTCGGGCAGCAACCATAGCTTAACCCAGGCCGTATCTTCCACTAGTCCTCCCACTGGCCCCACTTCCAATACAGCTGCCCCGGGAGTCACACCCAGCATTAATATTGTGGGCAGCGAGCTGAGCCGAGATCAGCAGGCGCAGAGCGTCGATTCAAACGGATTTACCGCCCCGGGTGGCTCCTGCACGGACAGCCCAAGCAGCCGGAAGAGCTCCACCAGCTCCAAGGGCAAGGGCGCTAGTCAACCGAAGTTGTCCACATCCAGCAACGGACGCGATGAGGTGAGTTAAGAGTTAAGGCTTGAAAAGGGGGATTTACAGAATTGAAATCATTGAAAGAATCGAAATTTATAACAATCTCATAGATTGCAATACAGATAACAGTTCATACATGACTCATAGCTAAGGACAGTCTGGTGGCACTCATAAAATTGCATTTTTTTCAAGGCTCTAACCGAGCATTACAAGCTTTTCTGCCATATGCAACTGTTATGAGTTATGAGTCATTATCTATGACAACTCTTGTGGTAAATGTACGGCCTGACATTGTACGCCAACTTCAGGGGTTGAAGAAACACCATGACATTTGTTGAAAACACAGGTCTTTATTACTTAAACTTCATCATGGCTAAAAATACACAGAGCAGTACGCTCAAAGTCTGCGTTGCCAAAGGAAGCGGTTTATGGCTTGGCTGAAAGTTTATTAAATGTAAGCATGATAATTCAAAAGGTTAACTAATTGAGGTTCAAGTCATCAGGCATATTTCGTCATAATTTGGTACTTCGGATAAGTTACAATTAAAATGTATTCCTTTTTCAAGTATAATTTATTTCTTTATAATATTTGATTATAGTCTTTAAGTATTCTAAACTGCTTACGCCCCAAAATGTATTCTTTATTAATAATTAAATGTCTAGGGTTTTCCCCAGAAGTTGCTTCAAGTTCAACTGCCTTTCCTATATTTAATTTGTAATGTTAAGGGCTTGCCGGCAAACCCACAACTATTTCCGTATTATTTTGAATATTTGAAGAAAAGCTTGACAAGCTTTCATAACTTGCACACACTTTGTGAACTCGAATCATTAGCACCAAACACACACGCACGCACGCACACCCCGAAAAAGGTGTGAAATTGCCGCAGCAAAGTGCTCAAATCAAATTAAAACTACACTCGGGGGAGAGAGCGATCAATCGAACAGAGATAGCTCGATGGCTAGAAGCCTAGATGGATAGACAGACAGGATTAATAACCACACATTGACCATCCAACGACTCAATCAAATCGCTGGTCGATAAGGAGCATATGTGAGTATGTATTCTTTACATTCTCGCACACACCTGGCAGCAGCTGATTAGGATCACCATCACCCTTCAATGCAAAAGCTCGCGACATAAATTGTTCGTTGGGCCCCAAGCTTTTTTCTACCACCACACCAACCCATTGATAAGGCTCCCTCCTATTGACTTTGGCTTCGCTCGACTGGCAATAGCAAATTAGAATTCAACAAGCGACGAAGCGTCTCAGCGAATGCCAAAAAAAAAAAGTAAAAATAACAAAAAATAATAACGATCGTTGCTGCAGCGCAAACTTTGTGTAAATAATTGGGGGTCGTAAACGAACAACAACAACAAGCGTGTGGTCTGTGATAAGAAATAAAACCAAACACCTGGCCGAAGAGTAGTTTCCTAGGAACAGTTAGTGAATCACCCCGAAAAAAAACGAAAAAAAAAAGAGTTAACAAGCTGAGCGAACAGGTGGCCAAAAATGCAAAAGATATCGAAACTGGTGGTGCCATTAAATTAGACCTAAAATGTTTGTTCACGCCGCCACAGTTCACCATAATAAATGGAAATCCTCATGGTGTTTGATCAGCTCTCCCTCTCGCTTGTCTCCCAGCAGGACACCACCCAGCACCGTCTGAGCGATCTGACACCGCACGAACTGAGTCTGCTGCGCGTCGACAGGGAGTCGCAGGTGACCAGCAGCAGCTCCACCTCCAACGAGAAGCCAGCGAAGCCCTCGCGTCTATCGGAGCGGGCCAAGAAGAAGTCCTGGTACAACGTCATCTATCCCAACTACAAGTCGCGGGCCGAGGACTTTAAGAAGCTCTTCAAGGACGTGCCGAACGATGAGCGTCTGATTGTGGGTGAGTTTTTCTTCAGGAATAGTTTCTCGTAATGGTTACGCTTTAGGGGAATTAGTCTCACGTTCTCTTTGAGAAAGATGCCTGCATAGATGTAACAATATTTGCACATCTTAAAATGTTTTAAAAACTGTTGATAAGAAAATGATCACGTAACAAATCAGTAGGAATTGTATTTGTATTTTTAATGAGCAATTTATGAATATTTAAAAGGGAAGTCTGAATTGACAGCAATAAAATATAAAAGTAATATGAAAGTGCTATAAGTTTCAATTAAAATTCAGCCAGCGTTTACTTATTAAACTCAAATACAAATTGTTTAATAGATTCTATCAACTTTCACAGATTACTCGTGTGCCCTGCAACGCGACATCCTGGTTCAGGGCCGTCTGTACGTTTCACAGAACTACGTTTGCTTCCATGCCAACATCTTTAGCTGGGAGACCTACGTGAGCATCAAGTGGAAGGATGTGACGGCCATCACCAAGGAGAAGACAGCCTTGGTCATACCCAATGCCATTTCGATAGCCAGCGGCAAGGACAAGTACTTCTTTGCCACGTTCACATCGCGCGACAAGAGTTTCTTGATGCTCTTTCGCGTCTGGCAGAACACGCTGATGAACAAACAGTTCTCGCCGCAGGAGATTTGGAAATATGTGCACAACTGCTACGGCGAGGAACTGGGCCTGACCACCGACGACGAGGACTATATCGATCCCACGCTGGACAACGACAACGAGACGGACTTTGACTTCCAGACGGCCATCGATGACGATAGCCAGTCGCAGCGTCAGTCGCAGCAGTCTAACCAGTCCAATCAGTCGAATCCCCAGCTTCCCGCACACAGCGGCAACAGTAGCGCCAGCAGCGGCGGCGGTGCCGTCCGAGCCAGTGCTCCGCGAAAGTCCAAGACGAAATACTTCTTCAACTCCTCGAAATCCTCGGCCAACGCCTCGGCCAGTGGCTCTGATAACAACAAAACCAGGGAAAGCTCTCGCAAGCTAAACAAGAAGATGAAGCAAAACGCCAAGGAGCTGACCCTCAGCTCTGTTAAGCCCACTGAGCAGTCGGTGAGCGTCACCATGGCCCCAGTGGCCAGTGCCAGCGGCAGCAGCACTGCCTCCTCCACCACCATCGCCAACCACACGGCGGGCTCTGTCTCTGGCTCTGGATCGGTTTCGGTTTCGGTTTCGGGATCAGGCACGACCGCAGCCAGCAGCAGCGGTAGCGATAAGAAGAGTGCGGAGAAAAAGGTCAGCACGAGCTCAAACTCATCCGCAATAGCAGCTGCTGCTGCTGCTGCGGCAGCTTCATCCGCTGTCACGTCCGCTTCCGGCGTCACAGCGATGGAACCCAAGCTGGAATCAAAGCGAAAGCCAAGTAAAAAAGGTGGCAAATCTGTTGAGCAGACTGTTCCCACGGATGTCTCTGATTCGTCCGACTCTGAGGAGAATAATGTGCCGTAAGTATGAATATACTATAATATACATAAATAATATTAATTGCATCATTCTCTATCTTTCAGATTTGTGCCCACCACAGAGTGCACCTCGACGCACGAGGGTCGCCAGATCGTCCACACCATTCTGCCCATCAGCGTGGACACACTGTTCAATCTGCTGTTCAGCAAGTCCAAATTTATCACCGACTTCCATGCCATGCGCAAGTCAACGGACCTCATCATGGGCGAGTGGTCCAAGAACGAGGAGGGCCTCAATGTGCGCACAGTGAACGTCACAGTTCAATTGGCCGCCTCTGTGGGGCCCAAGACCTCAAAGGTGAGTGCAGCAAGCTGAAAATAGAATAGAATAAATAAACTGATTGCAAACTGCATATATTGATTCCCCTCGCCTTGTAGGTAACCGAGTACCAAACCATGCGGGAGTGTAGCAAGCCGGGCGAGCTGTATTCCATAGACGTAAATAGTGTTAATGCAGGCATTCCATATGCGGAAAGTTTCAGTGTGCTCATACACTTCTGCCTGGCCAGGTTAGTCCACTCTTTCACTCAGACACTTCTTTAATTTTGCTAAATCTGATTGTGCTTTTGCAGAACTGTTGATGATCACACGATGCTATCGATTCACACTCAGATCAAGTACAAGAAATCAATTTGGGGCGTTGTCAAGGGCTTCATCGAGAAGAATACGTGGGCGGGTGTGGAGGATTTCTTTGGGGCCCAGTTGCATGCGCTTCAGAGTGAGACTTGCATTCCGCCTGCCAAGGGCAAGGGGCGCAGACCGCGGAGAGGTAAGCAGATTGATTTAATAATTAACTACAATGCAACAACCACAACAACAAGAACAACAACAAATACAGCAACAATAGCAAAGCAATTAATGTTTAAACTTTAAACTGTCATGAAATTAATTCAATTCAATTCGAATTCGATAACACTGCCAAAAGCCAATTGCCAATTGCTTCTTCTAACCTAACACAAAAACGCACGCATGACCACCACTACTAAAAAAAACATCAACATCAACATCAACATCAACATCATGTTAACAACAACAACAACAACCAAAAGCCACAACCAGCTACAACAACCAACATACATCACAGGCATGAATCAACAACCAACATCGGCCACATCATCGACGAAGACCACAGCCACCAGTACGGACAATGACAGCATCCAAGAGGGGCCACATAATCCCGCGAAGCATCAGCACCTGCACATGCACCATCATCACCATCATCACAGCGCCAGCCAGTCTCCTTCTCATCAGCAGCAGCACAGCCAACACGATCACAGGCACTCCCACCACCACCATCATCTTCATCAGCCTAACCATCATCAGCATCAGCATCAGCATCCTCATTGGCATCATCGTAAGGCTATTTTTCAGTCGAGCAGCAGAGGTACAGCTTGAATTATTTGAATTAGAGAAAGAATATTGCTTAGTCTGCCTTATTTAAAGTTTCTAGCTAATCATTTTGTAACTCTTCTTAAAGGAAGTGTATTTTGAAACTAATATCAACTTAGTTTGAGGTTTAGCTATCTGTGGTCGTCCAGGAACGGAGTTATAAATGCTGTCAGCTTATCAGTTAACGACTTAGGTAGCAGATTATTTTGTTTCTTATCTAACACGCGATTGCAAACAACAAATTTGGACAGGTGTGGAAATAATACAAAAGCCAAAGTAATGAGGTCTCTAAAATAAATTTTGAGGGTTTTCTTTACAGAATTTATAAAATATAAGTTGTAGAGAAGCTTGCACAGTTTAAAACTTCAAGACATTGTTTAAAAATACAAAAAGATAAATTAAGATTGCGATATATGCACGATATATTGATATTCTTAATAATTCCGATATTTTGTCGATAATATATCGATAATATTCGATATATCCAACTGCGATATATTATAACAGACTTTTTTTTATATAATTGCATACCTAAACATAGACAGTTGTAAAGTTGTTGTAGAATCCTTAGAAGGCTATTAAAAATTAAACTCATTTAGATTTATGACACCGTAAACGCTGGCAAAGATAACGATTAATTAGCCATAAATTGTATAGCAAAACGTTACCGTTCATAAACCATGGAACTTGACCTTCTTTTTGGAATGCCTACTTTTCTATTTAATCGAATCGAATCGAACTATTTTCCCCAATTGTAATGCATACTTTTCCTTGCCTTTATCAAAAGCTCAGATTCGATTTTTGCTTCATTTTCTTCGACTTGTACTTTTGTCACAACCTTTGTGTCAACTTAGCCAGATGGACCACATGAACATCGACCAAGAAGTTGCTTTTTATTACAGCCTGATTTATTTAGTAGTTAATCGATCTTTTGTTGTACTCTTAATGTTGTGATTCTGTTGCCCAGCACCGCCGACACGCACTGCTTATGTGTTCAGTTTGGATTTTTTCGTTCGAATGATTTGATTTCTAACCGTTGCCATTTGCCATTCCTCTCGACGCCACGTTCGTCCCCGTTTCTCCGCAGGTACCGCCACACAAATCCGACCCCTGGAGGAGGCAAGCGGCACGGCCCAAGGCGGCAGCATGGTTGGTTTTGCCGGCGGCGACCCCCTGGAGACCCAATTGCTGTCTGCGGGAGGCGTCGCTGGGGCTGGGGCAGTCGGCGCCGCCTCCAGTCATCCGCTGCTGCTCGAAAGCGGCAAGCAGCAGCAGTTGCACCACCGTCACCTGCAGCAGCATCAGCAGCAGCAGCAACAGCAGCAGCAGTTGCACCTGGGCGGCGGCGGCGACGGCCAGCAGCTGGCAATGGGTCAAGGGCCACAGGGACACGGCAGACTCAAACACAAGGGCTTGTCGTTGTTGGTTATACTGTTGCTGTGCTTGATGCTGGCATTAAATGTGATATTATTACTTAAGCTCTGGAAGCTGGAGGAACGGATTGATGTGGATCTCAGTCGGCGGGCGCGTCTGCCCAGTTTGGCGGCCTTAAAGTAGGTTCAAGAATGATTTCTAATAGAGGAACCACGTAACATTTTTCTTTACTTTAACAGGGAACTACCAAACACGAATCAGGAATGGCTGGAGCTGCTGCGCGACCAGGAGATGGCGCACGAGGATGAGCTGCACAAGTGGCAGCAGGTGCTGCAGACGGCCATCGATCTGCTGAAAAAGGTGAGCATTGTCTGCCAAAAGATCTACAACGATGATCATCTGCGTCAGAGCATTGAGTCGATGTCGATGGCGGCGGCGGCAACGCACACTGAATTCTAAGCATCTCATTTTCACGGTGAAATAACGAAGATCCAGAGTCAGAAAAAGCAACAATAAACCAGCAAGCGATAACTAATTGTAATCTTAACACTCACAAAAACACACAAACACCACACACACATGTATACACGAACAGTGCGTTTCATAATGGGCAGGAATTTAATAGCAACTTTTATTTAACTTAAATAC
>JAEIIH010033823.1:0-22346 GCA_018904745.1 Drosophila orosa | reverse complement strand
CATCGTTCAGCATCATCAGGCAGTAGTTCTTGGTGTCATTGGCCAAGGGCAGAAAGTGTTCCTTGCCCATGACGCGCGTAATTGCGGCCAGCGTATCGATGGCCTGCAGTCGCAGCGATGCCATCTCCTCTGCCACATCCTTGAGCAGAAATGTCTTGAGAATCTCGAATATTCTGGGAAAGTAGGGTGCCAGATGCTCCTTGGCTGCCTCGGAGGCACTGGCCACGCTGCACAGCGCGGCCTCGCGAATCTTTGGCGAGTTCTTGGGGTCCAGGATCTCAAAGAGGCTAAACGAACCAAAGAGGTAATTAGTAAAAGAACAAGGGCCTAGAGAGTCTCTCTCTCTTACCGTTCTAGTAAAACAGGCAAGTGGGGAACGAGTTCCTCCCCCAAATTCTCACAAAACGTGTCCATGGCATAGAACATGCGATAGACACTCTTTGGCTCCGGCTGACCAGCCTGTAAAAAGTACAAAAAGCCTTGTAGAATACATAGATACATTGGAAACAGTTCCAGATCTTACCCTAAGTTCCACCACCACCTGGTTTAGATACTCAAACAACTCGGGCAATATAAGCGGTGCAAACTTTGAGATCTTCGGCTGCAAGTACTCCGAGAACTGGCCAAGGGCAAAGAAGGCGGCCACACGCACCTCGTGCGCGCGGTCTGCGATGCCGCTCTTGATTATATTCACCATTACCTTCAGATACTTGTGGCCTATGGTCTCCGAACAGCCCTCGGCTATCATGCCCATGCTGTGGTACGCAGCGCTCCTGCGCATCGGGTCCGCATTCTGCAACGCCGGCTCCAGCAGCTGCAGCAGCGGCGTAATTAGTTTCTCCGGCGGCATATGAAGGGCCAACGTGTCCAGTGTCTGCATAGCCGCGGTCAGCGGTCGATTGGAACTCTCGTCGGTAAAGAAGTCCTCATCATCGTCGGGATCGTTCTCGGTGCACATGATCTCAAAGATGACGTTTAGAATGGGCTCCAGCAGCTTCTGCTTAACGATGGCCTTCTTTTGGATGTGCACCAGACTGCTGAGGAAGGCAAGCACCGCAACGCGTATCCCGTCGTCAATCTGCTTGTTGCTCGCCGTCATCAGGCAGAACTCCAGCACCAGCTTGACGTTGGTGAGCAGATGTGGCACATACTGGGACATGCTGTCGAATATCTCAAAGACGGCGAGAAACTTCTCGGGGTTGCCCTTCAGGGCGACGGCATGCAGCGCTTTGGTGACCAGCGGCAAGACCTTGACCACCGTCTGCTCGGTGGCCGTATTGCCCGCAATAAATGGCAGCAAATAGCTGGTACCTGTGATCATATTAGACACGGTGGGTGTGGTGAGGTCGCCTTGGGTTTCGGCAGCCAGCAGAACGTTGGCGAACAGCTGGCAGATGGTTTCCATGTGCACGCTGAACTGATCGGGTGCGGCGGCCGTTAACGTGGCATAGGTGGAGGAGCCCCGCTCACTCTCCTTGGGATCAGCACTGCTGCAGCGCTCGAAAATGTAGTTGAGCAGTTCGGGCATCCAAGAGCCCGTCTTGTCCGCCTCATGCTTCACCAAAGTGGCCACAAACTGGGCCACAGCGTTCCTCACGCTCTTCTCCTCCTCCGCGACAAGGGCCTGCAGCATGTCCCTCTTAATGCTAGGCGAAGGGAAAGATAAAATAAAGTTACAAGTAAAGTTAAGAGAGATAATCGCAGGACTCACCTGGCCTTGTGCTCGGCGGGGACCGTCAGCCACTGGCGCAGCTTGGAGAGTCGCTTGTTCAGCAGCACGGCGGCATAGTGGCGTATCTGGGTCTCCTTGTTGGTGTGCACAATGTGGACCAGGCACAGCAGGCTCTCGGGCGTCTCGTAGGCCTTCGTCAAAGCGGCCGTCGACTGCAGGGAAAAGTGGAAGGAATAAATTGTTACTATTTATCAATATGGCCACATATTTTCAGCATAAACAATAATAATCAGAAGAAATTCGTCAAAAAATGTTCAAAGTGTGCCCAAGCACAGTGGTTTCTTCCTGTGTACTCTCCAAAAACGCTCTCACAGCCGCATTTCATGTGCGGCCCACTGTGCCTTAGACACATTCCACATTTTCACACTCGTGTATTGGAATGTGCACATGCCGCCCCCGCCCCCTCCTTTAATAATTTCACTGCCTATATACAGATATATAGAAGTTCGCGGGAATGCTAATTGAGCCACGCGGTCCGATTTAACGGGAACCTAAGGCGAGTGTAAAAACGGGAAGCCAATGGAAGCTCCCTTCAAAGCCCCCTCACAAATCTTCTAGTACTTACAGCGCGAATTTTATCTGTCTCGGTGCACAGAAGCCCGTTGATAATCTCTATCATAGCTTGCTCCATCTTTGCAGCTTAATGTGAGTCCAAACCAAAATCAGAAGAAAATCAACAGAGGGGGCCAAGAATCTGATGGGCGCCGGGATGAGAATTCGCGAAAAACTGGCCAGGGATGGAGAATCGCGCACGTTTTGCCGCCCGCAGGGTTGAAAGAAGCGGTTATTTATCGAAAGTGTGTTTTTAATTATAATATTTATTTGTTAAATTTATTTGTTACTGATTTTAAAAAATATATATTTGTTTGTTTCTTCCAAATAGCTGACATTTGAAAATGACAAAATCAAATCAAACATATAAATGTTCAGCCCTGGGACTTATCGGTTGAATCGAGCGACGCGCCATTTTTGTTGTTCACGTTTGTTTTTACGTTTTTATTTATTACTGATAGGGAAAACTTAGATTATTCTCCTTTCCACCTCAATCAAATAACTGCAATTTTACAATTAAACGAGCGAAGATATAATTGTTCAGCCCTGGGACTTATCGGATGCCTATCGACTCCATGTTTGAACCGAGCGACGCGCCATTTTCGTCGTTGTTTACGTTTGTGTGTGAGCCAAGTGTAAAAGGACGACGCGGAATGGACAAAAGCGGCGCCAGCCTGAGCAGTGGCAGCTCCATGGACCAGAACTCTCTGGGAATTCTCAACATGGACAATCTGAAGGGTAAGCAAAAGCGGTCAGGCCGGAGAATGCCTTGAATGCGGAGTAATTTCGCTGTTTTTGCAGTCTTTGGCGACCTTTCTAGCTTCAGCAAGAGTCCCCGCAGCCGGGAGACGTCCAGCGTCCACGAGCGTTTGCGTGCTGAGCGCATGCGCGCCTTGGAGACCCTGGAGAAGCCGCGACCACTGCGTCCCAGCCAACCAAAGGCGAGCTCTGCTGCCCTGGAGATGCCTCGCACGGCACGTCCCAGCCAAGCAAGCAGCCAAGCTTATGCCGGCCTGAAGCCACGCTCCAGCACGAACATCTCCGAGATGGTTACGGATGAGACCATCGATCTGAACAGTAGCGGCTCCTTTGCCTTGATACAGCCAGCCCAGAAGGGCACTAATATCTCCTTTGAGCCCGCCGAAATCACCGGCAGGTCAACGCTCTGCCAGGGTGAGAAGCAACGCCGCAGGGCAGAGAAGCCCTCGCTATCGGTGGCCGAGATTCTCAAGTCCTCGTTCGTGGAGAAGGCTCGCCTGCTGGAGAAGAAGCTGCTGGATACCAGCCAGCTGGAGGCCAGCTATCATCTGTCGCGGGCTAATACCAGCAGCCTCACCGACTCCTTTAGCTGCTCGCGCAGCTTGCCGCGCACGGCGGACCTGAGTGACCTCAGTCTGAATGGCGGCGGTGGTTTCTCCTTTGGTTCCACCTCTGCGGCCGCCGCTGGCCAGGACGAGAGCTTTGCTCCGGCCGAGCTGATGCAATCGAAGCTGGTGCTGGGCGAGATTTCGTGGGCGCAGGAGTTCACTGCCATGCCGACGGCCACAATGAGCACACAGGCAATGCAGAAGATAGCTGCTCCGCCACCCACATCCGACATAGAGAACTCTGTGTCCAAGTGAGTGGCTTTGCTTTTACATATTTCATTTCTTTTACATAAATAATCCCTGTTTTCAGCTCTGTTTTGGCTGGGGATCCGGACTTTTCGCTAGGCAACTACTTTCAGACGCGCTCCGAGAATATCTGGAACATTGTGCACAATGACAGCCCGGATAGGTCGCGTCCTGCCCCTCCTTTGATGGAACAGAATAGCAATCAGTCGCTCAATTCCGTGGGCGTTAAGACCCCGCAGCCGGACAACAAGACCTACACCAAGGCAGAGGCCACTGCAGACTCCCATTTGGGGCGCAACCTGATGCGTAAGATGCAGCAAGAGCGTATCAATACGGCCATGCAGGCGGAGACCAAGCGTCCGCCCTCGAGCTCCGAGATCCTGAGTCTCTCGGCCATTGACAAAGCGCTGAGGGATCTCGATGTCAATTCAGACACATCCACAGTGGATGTGGTCAATCGGCTGTGGGAGCATGGCAATCGTGGTTATCCCTACGAGGAGGAATACGAAGATGAGAACAAGGAGAACGAGGATCACAGCAGCCGCCAGGCAGAGCGCACCTTGTGCGGCACCAGCAGCAAGCACACGGACACCATGAGCTTCACCGATTCCGTGCTGAATTCGACGGACTTTCGTCACCTGCAGCAGAGCATCTCCCGCAAGCCGCTCAGCCCGCTGGCGCAGGACCAGCCGCAGATAACCATCAGCCGGGCCGATACCGATCCCGTGGAGGCCGACATTGATGAGTGGCCCTCGACACCGATTAAGAATCCAAATAGGCGAGTAAAACGCACCAAAATCTCGCCCAGAACTGCCAGTCCAGCGAGCAGTGATGGCGTTCGGCCGTTAACCGCCACCGAGGACGAGACCACCGAGGCCGAGGACGATGATAAGACGCCAGTGAACCACAAGAGGGTCTCTATAGTGGCAGCCGCAGGACTGCTGCCGTCGCGCAAACCCAACTCGCTGAGCAGCACCCGCCTGGATGGATGCGATGCAGCGGTGGCCTCCACCACTGACCGCGAGTTTGGCATATCACCGAACCTGGCCAAGAACCTGTCGCCCATGTCATCGCCTCGCAGCTGTCTGTCGTCGCCGCTGCTGGACAGTACCACCAGTTCGGAGCGCCGTCAATTGACAAGCGGAGCTGCACGCAAGGCCAACTCCTCGCCGGCGGGGAGCGAGGCCAGTTCCACTGTCAGCGGCGGCTACCGGCGAGGACTGTCGGGTTCGGCTACCGCTTTACCGCGCAGCCTGTCCCGCTCCTCCAACTCCAGCGAGTTCAGCCACCGCGACGGCAAGCTGCTGCCGCTGAAGGTGACCCACACGAGCCTGTGCTGGGGCAGCACCAAGCTGCGTACGGACGTGCGCAAGTGTATGCAGGTGAAGAATACGGCGGACAAGAGGCTGGTCATACGCCTGGGCATCCAGGGACCCGGCTTTCAGCTGGTCGGCGGCGACAGCAGCACCATCACGCTGCAGGCCATGGAATGCCGCTCGGTGGTGGTCAATTTCTGTCCCACCGTTTGCGGCGCAGCCATTGGCGCGTTGTCCTTTTATGCGCCGCTTGGATCGCATAGCCAGCCGGCTCTGGAGATACCGCTGTACGGCTACGGAGGCAGTGCGTCCATTGCTATACAGGGTTTGCTCAAGGGACCGGTGGGCGCCAGCTTTCTTACCATTGGTGATGTGTGCGACCTGTCTGCCGGTCCTCTGTCTGCCAGTTTGCGGTTCCAAAACAAGGGGCCGCTGACCGCCTTTGTGGGCATTTCCGTGGACTCCACGGTGCTGATGAAGCTGCGTTTGAGCGAGGCCTTTGAGGTTCGCCCCAGTCGCCTGTTGCTGCCGCCAAACAGTGAGGCCAGCATTCAGATACTCTTCCGGCCGAATCGCGAGGACATGAAGAACATACTGAAGAAGACAGCCCAGGTGCTGACGCTGGCCAACATGCGCATCTTCTGTGGCGACGAGCCGAACAGACAGCGCATGCGGAACCTGGTGCAGCGAATGAGCAGCCGGCAGAGGGAGAAGCTAACCTCACCGATGCTGGAGAGCATTTGGGGCGGCTTTCCCGAGGAGCAGGCGGTGCGAAACATTGGTTTGCTCAACGAGCCGCCCGAGTTTATACTCGATCTGGTCACCGTGGTGCGAATCATCGATGTGGCGCTCACCCTGAATCGAGATTTCGACGAGTCGGCCGAGAATTCGCTGCTGTTCCTGCCCGAGGCCGAGGAGACTGTGTTATTCCGCACCATTTGTGCCGCCAATTCGCCAACGCCCACGCAGAGTAATCTCCTGGATCCTGTGGACGAGCTGCTGGAGGCGGACACCACCACCATTACCTCGACAATGCCCATGGAACGCAATTGGTCTGTGCAGCCCGCTTCGCTGGAGTTGGGCAACGGCGGCGTTTCGGTGGCCACTCTGTCCGTGATTAATAGCTTCCGCTCGCGCCAGCTTATCGAGGTTAGCTGCAATGTGCCGGATCTGGTGCGGATCAATCCCAGCGAATGCTATGTGGCCCCGGATGGGGGACAGGCGGAGATTGAGGTGCGTCTACTGCGCTCGCCGAGACGCGATTTGCTGGCGAAGGAGGAGCCGCTTATTACGGTGGCCATGGAGAACGAGCGCATCAATGTGCCAGTTAGCTTTAAGTTTTGAATATTTGTGCCTATTTTGTGCTTGCTCTTTGTTTTTGTAGTTTAATTGGTGAAAGGAAGAAGCTGCATTGTATTAAGATGATTGTGTGTGTTGAGCGAAAAGTCTTGAATAAATATTAACCTTGCATGTTTGTCTCTAATTTATTTATTTATTTATATAAAGCCAACAGTTTGTGTACAACTAATTGCTAACTTGTGATTTATCTTTAATTATTTTGTGTTTCTCTTTTCTTGTACAAGTTCCTGTTTTTAAATTATAACGTTCTTATAAACGATAGTTAATACTTTTGCTTTATCGATACTTTTGATATATCGATATACGACAAGAACTATCGCTGGGAAGGAATATCGTTCTATTTCATACACAAAGTTAAAACCCATTAAAAAAATAAAAAATGGACGCAGACAGCAGTGGATCTGTGCATCGAGGTATATATTTGATATAGTTCGTCCATCTTAATGGATCTGAAGTGCCCACAATGTTTTTGTTGTTTTTTTTCTAGTGCCAACCGAGTGAAAATGTGAAATGGGAAAAAGGCGAACGCAGCCCACAGGATTGCCAGACAATAAAGCTAGGACAAAAGGCTTTCTAGAGGGACCCCCAGCTTCACCACAGAAATGACTAAACCTGTTCTTTCTACCCAGATTCCCAGGCAACCAGATCAAGGTCCCGCCGCGAAAGGGAGAAGTATCCCAGGGAGAGGGAACGCGAGCGAGAAAGGGAACCTAAGGAGCCCAAGATTCCCTACTTCTCGGATGCGGTGCGTGAAAGGGATCGAAGATTGCGTCGCAGATCGCCCCGGACAACGACCAGACACCGCTCCCGCACTCCCAGGTCGCACTCCTCGGAGCGGGAGAGCCGGCACCGAAGGCCAAGGCACCGCCAACGCTCGAGGAGTCGCAACCGCAGTCGGAGTCGCAGCAATGAGCAGCGGCGAACACGTTCAAGGAGCTCGCCACCGCCAAAGATTATCAACTACTATGTACAAGTGCCAGCACAAGAGTTCTATGTAAACTATAATAATTGTACCCACTTTTCTTAAGGTATTTAATATAAGTCTTCCTCTCTTTGCAGGGAATGTATGGTGCCTATCCCATGGGACCTCCGCCAAGGTTTGGCGGCTACCCCAGGCCACCTCCACCTCCTCGTCCGGCACACTTTCCATCATTTGCAGCCCGAAGATACGGCCAGCGGGCTCCCTTCCTGGGAGGAGCACCTCGCTAAAGCTTCAGGAATGCGTGGCAACGACCAAATTAAACACAATTCGCCATAATTCGACATAATTACAAATTTATTTACAGTCGTGTGTGTCTATGTTTTGTACATTAAAATAATAAATACAATATATTTGAAACTATATACGTGGGTGTGGGGGCGGGGGGGTAGAGAACATGTAAAATATTGCAAACAGAGAAAGTTGATTAAATCATGAGCAAATTGTGACGGGTCACACGAGATGGGAAGAGTTACTTAAGCCTACGAGAGGGGATAACCATATAATTACGACTCTTTATACATCCACACACATGGTTTTTGGGCTTGGAACGAGGGGAACTAACACTAGCGACTCTCTCTCCTAATTACGATATTTACGCTTTGTCAATAAATTATAAAAATAGATCATTTGTTTGTGTGGCATTATACTAAAAACAGCAAAACAGCATAAATCTGTTAGAGCTCGACCCGCGGACGAAACTGCAGCCGAAGCGGTGGATCCCGGAAGCGCCACCGCGTCACATAGACAAACTTAAGCGTGTGATCCTTGCCCAGCAGCTCCTCATTACACAGGATGTCGATCTGCAACAAGCCAGAGAGAGATTAAAGAATGCTGGAAGCCTAGGAACTACTGTGCCGCCTTACCTCGCGATACTTTTCAATGCCATTGAGTATCTTCTTGGCCACCAGCTTCTTGAGATGCGTTATCGTTGCCTGCGAACTGCAGCGAATGAAGCGCCTCTGCAGGTTCTTGAAGTTATTGCTGATGCACTCCAGGCACACATTGACCTGCTCGTCCAGGCGATGGAAATCGGACTCCGCGTGGGCCTCCATCACCTTCTCGTTGTCGTCCTCGTGGTTCTGCGTAATGTCCTTGGGACAAGGCATGTTTCTGCTCTTGTAGAAGTCCCGCTCCCGGCGCGATTCATCTAAAAACAATGAAAAACATTCAGTTTAGCCAGGTTTAGCCTTTGTTTATCCTAGAGAGACACACAACACACCTTCTTGCAGCTTCGGCACCAGTTTGTACACAATGTCCTGCATGGTGCGATCGAAGCTGATGTATTGCAGGGGATGCGACTGGTGGATGATGTTGTCGCAGGTGGGGCAGGTCTTTTTCTCCTCCAGGTGCTTCACCAGGCAGCTCTTGCAGACTGAAAAGAGAGGCGAGGAGATGTTTTTGTTGGGCAGGGCCAAAGCCATCTCTCTCTCCAGCAAAAAACTCACATGTGTGCAGACACTCCGTCACCGTGGTGGCATCGATGAAATAGCCCCCGCAAATCTTGCACGTGATGTGCGGGTTGATCGTCTTCAGCTTCACGCGCCGCTCCATGGTGGCCCGACGACGTCTGTGTCTGTGCGTGCGCTGCCTTCTGCTTCCCGCTGTAATTTATAATTTTGCCGATTGCAGCAGGCTTGCCTTTTGCCTGCGGATTTTCCGCTCTCCCACTCCCGGGCGGAAAACGTCCAAAAAACCAGCGGCCGGGCTCGCTTTCGCTTAGATGGATGATTCGCGCACGGGAAAACGGACACTCGGCATTTTGGCCAGCGGTTTAGGGGCACGATTTCTTTAGTTTTTAGTGGTAATTTGAAACAAATAAAAAGAAATCACGACTAAATTGTGTGTACGTGTGAGCTAGGGATGGACGATAGTTGCGTACCTGTTACAACTATCGTATGGGAAAATGTGCGTGTATTAGTAGAAGGTTGCCAGATCGCTGGCAGAAAATTAGTAACCTTTTCGTATTTTTAGCCGCTCAAAACGTTTTACGTAGTTTTTTTCTAAGAAGAAATGTAAATACAAATATCTTTGTTTGATATTTACAGCGGTAAGTTAAAATATAAGAATATACTTTTGTTTTGCAAATATCACTACTATCGCGATAGTTCAAGAAAATATATTACGGGTATTCTGTGAGCGGGAATTTCAGGTTCTCAGCATTTTTTACGTTATTCTTAATTTAGCCATTCAAAAGCAAGTTTTTAAACAAATATAATCGATCTGAGCTCTAATAGTTTGTCACTGCTTAAAAATTAGTTAGATCTTGTGCTGTGGTGCTTGAAATTGAGCACTTAATCCAAGTCAAAGTGTTATTTTTTTGTACACAACAACAGAAAAATTCTTATAAACCTACTTAGCATTATCATAAACAAATTGAAGAACTTATATGATACCTTATTAGATTAAATAAACTTAATGCATTGAAAAGCAATTAGCATTTGTGTGGGAAAAGGTTGGGAAGAGATTTATAAAGACAAAACAAATACAATGAGGCTATTGTCTCGCTTTTATTAGATTACTGGGTTTCTTCTCAACAAAATGTATTTCTATAAGGATTAACAGGATCGCCTTTTCTAGGGATTTCAAATCCTCATCAAATCATGTACTTGGCGTATTGCGGTTCATATTTCTCTATGTAGTGCTTGACAAAAGCACACTTTATTCTTAAAAAATAACCATTTAAGAAGGCAAAGTCCAGAGCCGACTTGGCCAAAATCTTGCCCAAGCCATGTCCTGAGAGTTCCTTGGGAACTTTGGTGTGAGTTATCGTCATAACTTGGTCATGAAGATCAAATAGTAACTTTGCTCGTGCTCCGTGAACGTCAATGTAAATCTGATTGCTGGGGAGATGTTAAAAGAAGGTTAATTTAGGGACATAAAATGAAATAATTGTAGCAATAATTACCTGGTCATATGGACCTGAAACGTTGATGGAGAACTGGCGGCCTGCCTGTAGGAGCTGGCCGGTTTCAACAGACTCACAGTGCGATTTTTGTTGCTTGTGTTGGGGGCGTAGCTGTAGCTAGAGTTTAATGCGGAGTAAATTGAAGAGGATCGTCTTGCAGTGTTTATAATCAACCCATTTAACTGTCGGAATTTGGAAAACATGTTTAAATTTGGAAGAAACAATTTGAGAAATGAAGAAATAAAATATAATAATATATTCTGACAGCTTCCAGTATGACCTTACACTCTTCTATGGGTTCATCCAGATTTTGCCAGCAGCAGCCAACAGCTGTTGTTGTTCTGTTGAATATTTTTGTTATCTGGCTTCGGTTTGAGGCGTAGTTTTGTTTTTTTTGTTTGTTAATTGCATTACTCATAGCTTTAAGCGGCGAAATGGCGCTGGTGGATCACGACTCCTGGGACATTGAGTACGAGGGCTGCAAGCGGCTGCACCACCAGCTGCTAGTGCAGCTAAATCAGCGCCAGCAGCTCGGCCCCAAGGAGAGCCAGTACGTCCAGCTGTCGGCTGGCATACGTTCGGGGCTGGAGCAGCTGGGCCAGGATATGAAGCACCTCAAGGTGGTGCTGGACAATGCCATCACTTGGGAAACCAGCCCCGAGGAGGAGCTGCAGCAGCGACGCATTGACTACGACCGACTGACTTCACAGCTGCGTGGTATCCGCGAGAAGTTTGCAAATAGCACGCGCTCTGATGTAAGGAATGCCGTCGCCACCACCAGCTCTGGATCGGCCTGGCAGGACCAGGATTTACGTCCGGGACAGAGCTCGGCCGCACCCCTAGACGCGGAGGCGCTGAAGCAGCGCAAGATGGAGATGCTGGCGCAGCAGGATCAGGGCCTCGAGGCTCTGTCGGTTACGCTCTCGCGACAGCGTGAGCTGGCCACCCAGCTGGGCAACGAGGTGGAGGACCAGAACAGTGAGTAAGCTGCTGCCGAGGCCTGGCTTTTGCTTATCTTTATCTTCTTTTTAGACATTCTGGACAACCTGGCCAATGCCATGGACCGTGTAGAGTCCGGCGTGCAGCGGGAGACGCAGAGCATTGGTCAGGTGAATCGACGCGACAGCACCTGGGGCTACTGGCTGGTCATCATCGCCCTGTTTGTCGCTATACTCGTGGTGGTCTTTGTGTAGCGGCCATCATTCCAGTTGTTAGTCTCTGTATGTTCTGTAGTTATCCCAAAGTTCCCCTCGAGAGTATTTATACACTAATTAAAGTAGCATTTATAAGTATCTAATTTCGCGGATCGTTCCTGGCAACAGGTTTTATTTTAGTGTCGGTTACGTTACGTTTAACAGAAGTACAGGTGTTTCTCTCTATCTACTCTAAGCCAGATCGGAGGCATAGGGCACGCCGGCCAGGTGACCGATAGCGCCCACAGCCAGCTTGGAACCGCCCACCTTACGAGCCGCCGCCTGCACATCCGACTGCGAGATGCCATCGATGGCGCTGATCAAAGCATCGGCTTCCAGCACGTTCCTGGAGAGCGCCGCCTGGCGACCAATCTCCTTGATCAAACCACTGTCCGACGAGTACTTGGAGATGATGCGCGCCTTCAGCAGAGCCTTGCCGCGAGCCACATCCTTGTCGGACACCGAGGCGGACTTGAGGCCGCGCACCAGGAACTCCACAGTCTTGCCCACATCCTTGGCATCGGCGGACACCACAAAGCCAAAGATACCGGCGTCCGAATAGCTGGCATTCAGAGCCTTGACAGAGACACCCTCGCCGCCAGCGCAGCCAACGGCCTCGCCAAAGAGTCCAGCCGAAGTGCCGCGCTTGGTGGCAGCGCCGGCACCCAGAGCCTGCTCCAGGATGGCAAAGGCCAGAGCCTCGTTGTTGTTGGCGGCAGCACCGCCCTGTCCAGCCACGGCCACAACGGCCCTGTGTCCGGCCGTGTCCTTGCGAGCATCTCCGCCATACCAGTTGGCCGAAGCCGCCTTGCCGCCGCCGCTGGGGAACTGCAGGGTCTGGGCAAAGCCGGACAGAGTGTTGTTGTCAATGCCAACGCCCACGACGGCAGCACGGCCGGCGGCAAAGTTCTGAGCGGCGAAGTGCAGCAGGCTTTCGGAGGAGAGCTTGCCCAGCTGGAAGCGAGGCGTGTAGATCGAGTGGCCCAGGCCGTTGCGGAAGGCGGCCTTGTGGACGAGCTCAATGGCGCGTTGCTGTGTGAATCGAGGTAAGAATTAAAAGAGTTCCTAAGGAATTGTGCACTAGTTACCTCCGTGGACACGGCGTCCAGCTGGTTGAGCAGCGTTTTGGCATTGTCCTTCAACTCCCAGGGCTTGAAGGCAGGCTGCAGCAGATCCTGGAGGTAGCGCAGACCGGTCTCGGCATTGTCCGCGGTGGTAGTAACCGTGTAGCCAACAACCTCGCGGTCGCCCCAGGTGGTCAAGGTGCCGCCCACCTGCTGAATGTTGCGGGCAATGGCAAAGGCGCTCGAGTTCTGGGTGCTCAGGCCGCCGGCCAGGCGAAGCAGATGCGAGGCGCCTTGGGTGTCGTAGGCCTCGTTGCGGGAGCCAGCGCTGCAAGGAAAGTATTAAGAGGGGATGCGCACAAAGATTCACAAGGAGAGACTTACCCCAGCACCAGGGACACGCGCGAAACGGGAAGGGTGGCATCGGCGGTGGCCACCACCAGCTTGTTGTCCAGCACCTTCACGCTCACGGCGGACAGGTCGCCCACGGGACGGGGTAAGGTGGCATAGCCTCGTTTCTGCCGGAAAACAAGACGAGATTGGCATTATTCTTAAAGCGTTCCCTTTTGTTTAGATGGCAAATTTTTACAACGATTTACGTAACACGAGCCTCCCTGTTGCGGGGGAGGCTTTGTGTTGCCGTAACTTTTGTTTGGTTAAGTCGAGACTTACGGCGATGGCGCGCAGAAGCGTCGTCTTGCTAGCGTTGCAGGCCATGGCGTGTATTATGTGTTATAATTTCTTCTATTTGCTTTTTAAGCAATTAACGAATAATCGCAGAGCGAAAATTTTAACTCCGCTGTCGTTCGCGCTAGTGTGGCCGTCGCACAGAGTTGCACAAATCCCCCGTCCAATTGGAAATCAAACAGTCACACTTTAAAATCACAGTCACGTCACGGAATATGTGATCACAGTTTTGAAATATAAGAAATTTAACTAAATAAATTCGAACTATATATTTTCTAGTGTTTTAAACCGTATATCCATCAGTTTCTGTCTCTATTCCAATACTACGTTTCATTATGTTGCCTAAAATCAAATCTTTAGACCATTAATTAAATGTTACTTTTATATTTATGAACTTTTTAAGATTTATAAAACACTACAAGCTGTGTGGGGACTTCTTAAACTATCATTTCAAGGTCGCGGGCATAGCTGAGCACCTGCTCGGCCAGTTCCTCGGATGGCAGCAGTTCCTTGGGCTTAACGCTGCGGTCCGTAAAGCTGTAGTCGCCGCTGGCTTCCAGCTTCCACTGCCTCTTCTCGCCAAAGGCCTTTATTTCATCGGGGACACGCAGGTTGAGACGCTTGGCTGCATCCTTGGCGGAGATCTTCTCGTACGACTTCTCAATGCAGGCGCCGATCTCGTCGCGCACCGTCTCCACCAGCAGGTCCATGAAGTAGCTGTAGATCTCGGCGGGCACCGTGGACTTGGCCTGGAAAATCTTGTTGTAGCGCCCCTCCATGATGTACTGCTCCAGCGCCAGGATGGGACGGATGAACTGGTTGTGCTGGATGACGTCCACCGAGAGCAGCTCCAGTTCTGTGTGGAAATCGGACACCCGGTTGCCGGACAGCAAATACAGCAAATTGAGGCCCAGCAACTTGTACTTGCTCTCCGACTCGCCGATTATCTTTGCGTAGTCGTAGTAGTAGCACTTTAGCTGCGCCATGTAGCGCTCGAAGGCGAGCAGATCCTTGCTGAGAACGCTGTGCTCCACGGCTACCTCGAGAACGCCTCGGGCCAGCAGCAGCTGCTTCTTGGAGTTCTGTGCATCGCTTCCGTCGGTGGGCAGGAAAGCCAACTTTACCAGGGCCACCTTCAGTTGGTCCAGCAGCTGGCCACAGCGCGTGGTGTTTGGGGGTCGCTTGGACCACTCGACGGTCAGTTCCTTGTAAAGCGCTTCCACGTTTGCCATTTTGTTCGCTCAACTGCAGTTAAATTCAGTTAAATGCAGAGTTTAGTTTGGATGATGAGTTTCGTTTTTGCGAAAGAGATGGTAGTTACTGAGCTGTGTGACCGTGCGCGACTCTAAGCTATACCGATATATATCGAAATAAAGTTCATTTTGTACAAAGGTGGCTCCAAAAAACAAGAAATACTTATTGGATATTCTATTACTTTCTGCGATTAAAATTAAACAAAACTTTTCCCATATTTATTTGTTTACAATTGAAAAGTAATTATATTTTAATTTATTTGTTGTCCACCTCCGACCGATAATCGTCTTTCAGTCAGTGTTAAGCAGTGCACGTGCTTGTGGAATTGTTCAACACCCAACATTAATATTTCGACTTTCCGCAACGACAGGCGTCCAGAACTCATATTTTTTGCAAAAACGAGAAAACCTTTGCAAGATGTCTGACGAGGTCAAGACCGCTGCGTGGGACGACTCACTGCTCATCAAGTTTTACGATGAAAACGTTGGCCTGGCCCGCGAGGAATTGGCACGTCGCCTGGCCGATTCTACCAACAAGCGTGAGGAGGAGAACGCGTCTGCTGAAGCCGCCGCCGCTGTCGAGGATCCATCACAGTCTCACAGCCCCGGGCCGTTGGTCTTCAAAGAAGGCGATTTCGCTCGCGCCACTTACATTGATGGCTTGGACTACGAGGGCGTTGTGGTGTCCCTGGACGAGACGGCCGGGACCTGCACCATCCGCTATTTGGGTTACGAAAACGAAGAGGTTGTGCCGATAGAGGACTTACTGCCCTCGTGGGGCAAACACGCTCGTCGCGAACAGTTCCTAGCTGCCAAACTCGAGGGCGGGGCAGGTGACGAGCAGCCGGCCCGCTCCAAGGCATCGACTTCTGCCAACGCTGGCGTTAACCCAAAGAAGTCGTCATCTTCGGGAAAAGGCAAGACTTCGGCCGGAGGAAGCGGCGGGCTGACAATGCCGCCCATGCCGCCGCTACCACCCATGTTCACCGCCCAGAACGAGGGCGGTGAGCAGGACGTTGTGGCCATGCTTACCGCCTGGTACATGTCCGGCTACTACACCGGTCTCTACCAGGGCAAGAAGGAGGCCAATGCCATTGCCCATGCCAACGCCAAGAAGAAGACTCCCAAGAAGTAGCATAATATGTATCTGATATGTATCTCACTCCACACATCTTTCCAAAAGACTTGTAGCCATTAAGCCATTAAAACAAATAAACATTGTTATGTTTAGAGAGTCGTTCGGTGTTATTGCTCAGCGGGAAGGGTCGGGTTTCGTGCCGCCTCGGCTCTCTACATTAAAAAAAAGTGCCGAGGTAGGCAGAAAGTCGAGGGCGGCCTGCGTTCTCTGAGGGTCTGTAGGTACCGGAACGGATCAGTTGTCTTTCAGCGGTCGATGGCTTCGGTGGCAGCTCTGAATCGGAATTTTCCTAACAAAAAAAGTTTATAACGGAGACCACAACGATTTGCAGCACTGTTCAAGGCTCAGGAATGGATGTTAGGCCTACGATCTGAATTGAAAGAGGTGTTCAAGGGCATCCTGGGTTTGTTTTTCTTCGAGCTGGAGGTGTTGCCTCTGACTAGTAGTCTTCCGCAAGTTAAATTCTATTCCCCATAGAATTATCTTGAAAAGTTTTCAACAAGTTGTACATTGTACAATTCCTTGACGTTTATCAACACTGCCCGCGGCTTCGGCATGGATCTCAGGATTTGAATTGTATACAAAGTAATTTGCGTTGAAAAAAAACACACAACAAAACAAGCCTCCGCAATGCCAGGCCAGAGGCGTGTTCTGGATTTCGGTGACGGCACAGAGCCCATACATTTGGACTATCCGGATACCCGGATTTTCTCCAACTGCTCGAGTTACGGCGATCGAGTGCCGGGCTTGAGCTGGAACGAGTTCACAGTGCACCATCGCGGCCAGCTGGAGTATCTGCCCAATCCGCAGCAATTGATCATGGAGGCACTCTACGACGCTGTCGACGGAGCCGAGTTTTATCCCGTGCATTACCAGGTTGGTTGGTGGTGTCTCTCTGCATAAATGTTTGTTGTGTTGTTAATGGAGTTTCTATCACTTTTCAGCGCGGATCCCGGGAGGACACCTTCTTGGCCCGGAACTGCAAGCAGGCAATTGACAATCTTTTCAAGTTGTCCCTTACCATCAGCGTGGGCAAGGGCGCCTCCATTCCGCTGGGAGTTCAGCTGGCGGTGGCCGAGTCCAACATGAGGCAAATATCGCCACATTTCCTCATTGCCAGCGTGCTGGATAATCTGCTGAAGCGATTGGAGCAGCAGAATGGCGTCGACGGACTACTCAATCTGGACAACTTTGGGGCATTGCCGCAGTTCCGGAACATTGTGGTGAGCCTGGGCAATCCGGCCATCCTGATGAACGTGTGCCAGGTAATCCGCAATGATCCCGCCTGCGGCCGTGTGAATGGTTTCATCATGACAAACAATCAAATCCGCGAGGTGCGACCCCTGAGTCTGCTGTCGAACGTGGACTACGCTCTGCTTGATCTCAGCGGCAATAAGGTGGGTTTTTTTTTGAGGGGTTTAAGCTGCTCCCTGGTTAATATTTTGGCTTACAGATCAGATCGGCCGAACGCTTGTGCCGAGACTTGGCCCAGTTTCGGGCTAGAGAACTGCGCCTAGATCGCAATCACATTGCCAGGAACAGTTCATTTCCGGACAACATCAAGGCGCTGGAAAAGAATTTCCGCTTGGTGGTGAGTTGTATATCTCTGGGCCGTCGTTCATCTGGGCAAACCCAATATATAAACCCTTGGTGTCTCTCTAGAATGGCTTGCCCTTCAACAAGCTGCACAAGGCTTATTCCCCGCTGGACGGCGAGATCGATCTGAAAGGTGATGGAAAACGAATTGACGAGGTTAACGCATTCCTGTTGCCTGAATTTGAGCATAGCCAGCAGTGGCATGCCTTTCTGGTGGGTTTTTTCCTGTGGTAATTCTCTATTTTTAAGGGCGAGTCGGGGTTTCAAGGATTTTCGTTGTAAATGATTTGGTTTTTAAAGATATTTGTATTTTATTAGCAAGCGGTATTCATTAGTGATGCCCAGGTACCCATAGGTTACAAGGTTACAAGGTTACACTAGTGTCGATGGAATAATAAGTGTGATACAGGTAGAGAAGGCATCTCCGACCATTTATACAATTTTTAATCAAGAAATCTGATTAAAATTAGCCCGAATACGCTTGTTTTCTGATCATAAATGAAGCTGCTTTTGTAAGAAAATGGTATGCTAGCCGCTACACTAAGAAAAGAGTCTCTTATAAGTTATAACCCTTTCATTGAACCATAAGCGACTCTTCTTCGAGTCATATTTCAATTGAATTTCGATCACCAAGAGGATACATTTTAGATTTCATTACATTTTGTTATTGTTTAATTAATTAACATATTTTAATAGAATTTTACAGTCTTTTCGAGTCGTTTTTCAGTCTTTTTCGAGTCGCGCATGATATAAAACCTATTTGAAAAGCATTTATCAGTCATTTTCCAGTTTTTTTTGAGTCGTACATGATATGAAACCTTTTTTTTAATCATTTCAACGACTCGAAAAATACTTATTCAGGAAGATTATTGGAAGAATTGTGCTGGGTGGGTATATATACAACTTAAATGTAATAGAAACTATTAATTAATATTTTATATTCATATAAAACCTAACTCTAACCATTTCAACGACTTGAACAGAACTTATTCAGGAAGATTGTTGTAAAAATGATCTTCCACTTATAGTTATTCATATTTTTTAATCATTTCAACGACTTGAAAAATACTCATCCAAGGGTATTTCTATAAAAATGATCTTCCTTTTATTGGTATTCATATATTACCATCCAGGTTCCAGATCCCCATCACGAGTTCCAGCAGGAGTCGTTTTTTAATATGTTTTTCATTTATGTGGATCCCAACTTGAGCGAATTCTATCCCTGCTACTACAAGGTGAGTTTTATACGAACTTCTATACTACCAATCTTTACACTTGACAAGTTTTATCCCAACTTTCCATCTTGTTCCTAACAAACTCTTTCAGTACGACCGCGGCGAGCACATCTTTCTCGTTCGCAACTGCTACGATCAGATTGCCAATCTGGTAAACAATTTCAAGCTTCAGATGGAGATACCAGCCATGCCCATGTATCCCGAGAAGCGAATCTTCGGCTACTACCTGCGCATGAACGTGAGTGCCGTCAGGAAAGAGGACGTTGTGCCGGAGGAGTGCGTTATGAAGGCGGTGGAGCGTAAATATGCGGCCCAAAACCGGCTGCTCGATCTCGATCAGTTCCAAGCCAGCAAGAACCTCCGAAACGTGGTGGTGCATCTCAGCTCGCCGAAAATTCTGACCAACGTTCTGTCGGTGGCCTCGAAGCAATTTATGGCCAACTGCTCGGAGATAAGGCTGTGCAATAACAAGATATTGACGGTGCAGAAGGCACACATACTGCGCCGGATGGGTAACCTGCGGGCCGTGGATCTCAGCCACAATTGGCTGCACGATTTGTCCGCCATCGAATCCCTAGGCGAACTCCCGCTGAAATCGTTGGTTCTTTATGGCAATCCTCTCTGCCGCAACTATTGTCTGCCCAGCGAATATGTCCGGGCGGTTACGCAGATGTTTCCACAGCTAACCACACTGGATGGGGTGGATCTGCAAACGAATCCGGGTCAGGCGCCGCAAAAGGACTTTCTTTGCGACATTGCCGCCTACGAATTGGTGGGCGACATCTTCCTCAAGGACTATCTGCGCGAGTTCGAGTGCCCAGAGGAGCGGGCCAATCTGCTTAAATATTACTCAGACAACACGCTCTTCACCATGACCAGCACCTACTCCATGTCGCGCAACTACATCAATGGCCACCTTGTTCGCCGCATCTCCAAATACAGCACACATGCCCGCAACTTGCTGAATCGCGACATTTCGCGGGCGGCCAATGGGGTGCATGTGGGCACCGCAGAGATTATGGAGGTCCTCATGCAGCTGCCAAAGGTTATCCACGATTTCCACTCCCTGCAGACGGATGTAATGCATTACGATGGCAAGTCGGCGGCCATTAATGTGACGGGTCTGCTCCGTGACGAGTCACCAGGCAGCAAAGACAACAGCGACTTCTTTTTAGCCTTCAGCCGGCAGTTTGTGATCAAGATCGAGGGCGAGGGCCAGGTAAGGCAAGATTATATACATTTTAATGAATTAATTTAATGGTTTTCTATGCACAGGGCATTAGCAAAGGGGCTCACCGCATCCGCATCACCAATGAACGCTTCAACATCATGAATCCCAGCCACAAAATGATGAGGTCCGCCTTCAAAGTCAACTATCCGGATCACAGAGAGAGTTCGGTGGAGAAGGACTCTGTCGATTCGAAGGATTACAAGCTGCTAATGTTCCAAGAGATAACCGGACTCATTTCCACCTGGTGCACAGCGATTGTGGAGCAAGCGGACTGGGACTTGGAGCGGGCCTTGAAGTTGTTTATCCAAAAGAGTGAGGCCAACGAGATACCAGATCAAGCCATCGCCTAGGCCTTGAATTCGCCAACAACTCATTACACTAAGAGCCAAAGAAACAAATCTAAGATTACCTCAAGAATATAAAAACAAAACCTACTAAAGGACGAGGGCTAAGAATTACTTTCGATCTTTATATATTCTTTCTGATTTAGAGGTTTCATTAGACTTGGTAACTATTTTCCAAGTTCTAAGATTACATAAAGATTATATAAACCAAACCTATAAAAGGACGAGCGCTAAGAGTTACAAATGCAATATAAACACATTCCATTTTGCAGGTGGCTTTCGATCTTTAAATAGTCTTTTTGATTTAAAGGTTTCATTAGTCTTGGTAACAATTTCCCAAGTTCTAAGATTACCTCAAAATTTAAAAGATATAAAAACCAAACCTACAAAAGGACGAGCGCTATAAACCAAAGCTTTCAATGTTTAAATATTCTTCTTTCTTTTTGATTTAAAGGATCATTAGTCTTAGTACCGATTTTCCAAGTTCTAAGATGACTTCAAGATTATAAAAACAAAAACTACAAAAGGACGATCGCTATAAAAAAAAGCAATTCAAAACCTTTCAATCTTTAATATTCTTCCTGACTTTATTTCAAGTTGGCTTGGCTCCGATTTTCCATGTTCGATGCCCTTCTGTGTCTCATGATGAAGCAGCTACTTATTCCCAATAAAACTGCCTTGGATAATTACCATTCAGATATTGCTTAGATGGCGGAAAAACATTTATTTTTGATAATTACGAGTTAATCACGTGCAAAAGGGACTTATTCTTTGGGAATATGCATTAAATCTCTGCCATTCTCTGCAATCCCTAGCTGCCGGATGGAGTTCATTGGGAAATAAATAAACATTCGAGGAAATGCCATCATCGTTCTTATCGCTTAAATATTTAAAATATTTTGTTTTGTAGACTAGAAAATGTTTCTAAATACATTTAGCATATGTTTTCTTGTTTGTTTTTTTGCTGGTTGTATAATATGTATAATGCATTGGTAAACGCACAGTTCAAGACCCTTACACTTACGATAAATTACAAAAAGGGGAGAGAGGGAAGGAAAGTCCGACTAAGCTCTAAGAATTCGCATATATCAAGTAATGAGTGTGTTGTGTGTGTGCTTCAGGGAGATGATGGGTCATGCAAGTTAAGGTTAAGAAGATTGAAAGAAATTCGAGTGTTTTTTCCATGCTTTCATGTCTCTGTTTGTTTTTAATTCTTTTAGATCAAGTTTCCAAAACATACTCAAATGCCAGAAATGCCTCCGCCAAGCTATGAGCGCGCCTTAATATCAAAATAAGTCTGTCTGTCCGTCTTGTGTGTGTGTGCTGCTGGTGATCAAGAGTGTATTTTTTGTTGGGTAATTACAATGGTTAATTTGAACGGTAGAAAGTATAAAGATTGACAAGGGCAAGCGCCTCGGTCTCCCTTTCATTTCTGTGACTTGGATTAAACAATTACGAAATTGGCGCTCATAGTGGCTTAGTTATTAGTTGGATATTCGGTTGCTTTGTTGCTCTGCTGACTTGCTGCTGGGTTTATGCTGCTCCTCTCTCTCTGCAGTTGCTGCTGCTGCTGCTGCCGTGACCCGATATTTAATTTGGTTCGCCAGCCTCCCGATAATGCTTCATTTGCGTCTGCCGCTCACCGTGCTCCAGCCTCCAGAGTCCTGCTGATGATGGTGTGTTGGCTCCCTATGTCGCTGTTGTGGTGCTGATGTTTTGCTTGTTGCTGTTGTTGTTGTTGTGCTGTTGGCTGAGGTGTGTGTAAGTAGAGCACCACTTGCTGCGGCGGCGGACGCAGCAGCATCTTCTCACTTCTTACCGGGAGGCGCTATTGGTTGGCCGCGCTCCTTGCCGCGCAACTTGATGCCCAGCACGCGCTCCATCTTGCCGAGGATCAAATTGTTTGGTATTCCGCGTCCAGCCTCATAATCGGTCACCACCTGCTGCTTTTCGCAGATTTTCTGAGAAAAACCAATGAAGATTGGGTTAAAAATAGGTGAAAGTAGAGCAAGACATAAGGAATGTATAATAAATTAACTGAATTAGGTAAAATTTGGTTGTAAATTGATAGAATTTAGTTAAATTTGGTTGTAAAATAACTAAATCAGGTTAAATTTGGTTGTAAATTAACTGAATTAAGTTAAAT
>JAEIIH010033822.1:0-16381 GCA_018904745.1 Drosophila orosa | reverse complement strand
ATTAATTTAAAAAATTCTAGTTTACTTAAGAAGCAATCCTAAAGTAAAACCTGTTGCTTTCTTAAACATTCCTATTTATGGATCAATTTATTACAAAATGGTTCCAAATCCTCTTAAAAAATTCCCCATTAAATCACTTTAAAACCAATGTGCATTCGGTTATTTTTCACGCCTCACCGCATGTGACTGACCTATCCTGCACTCATTACGTTCGTTCGAGATGCGATGCGATGAGATGAGATGAGTATTTGCCATCAGCAAGCCACTAATTAATTTTTAATCGCTCAGAATCACATTAAAAAAGCTGTTAATTCATCAATGAGCCAATGAGCCAGCTGTACCCCCGCCGAAAACAAACCCACGTTCCGTCCCATAAACAATGTGCACAATGCACCCGATGACGTATACAAAGATATTCGTTTCCAGTCTCCAGGAGTCTCAGACCAGGCATTCTTGCCAGTCAATTGTGGCCAATTTACGGTCCTGCAACTGAAGCTAAGGCCTAGATCGGGCCACGACTACTATAACTCAGCTGGGCCATGTGTGTGGGATTGCGTGTGGAGCAGACAAGGGATCACAGCAGCTGTCCCGGCTACAGTTGAACACTGCCAAAAAATGGGGGTATACATTTAATTTGAATCTATAAAATAAGGAACTAATATGCCTTACACTCTCAACTGAGCTAAGCCACATATAAACTATATAATTTAATGTTTTGTAATGTAATATCCCACAATTTCTCCAGGTTCACTTCTCTGTTTCCATCTGCTTACATCCCACTCTCACACAGGCCACAGTGAAGCCTCTGCCCAGTCGTCCCTCTGACTTTTATCTTGCTTTATCTGCGGCTATGCATCATAAACGAGTATGTTTTCCTGTGTTCCTGTAAGGCCTGTCCCCCGTCCTGTCCACACACAAATCTCCGCACTCCCACTGAGAGACTGGACCCTGGAGGGCTGACTGGCTGTCGTTGCTGGTTATGCAAATTCCGATTACGAAGCTTTATCGCCGCCAGAATCGGAGATCTTGGGGCCCAGCAGCTGTCAGCCGTCAGCCTGTCATCCACCGTCCAGTTGAGCGTCCAATAAAGATCTCTGTTTTGACAGTTTGCACGTTTATTGTTACTCGGCTTTCCCACAATTCCTGGCAGACCTACCACCAGATGCCCAGGTCACTGAACAGCTCCTCGGTGGTGGGCAGCTCAAAGTCCTCGTTGACCCATTCGGATCGCTTCTTGGTGTTGGCCGGATTCTTTACCTCGTCGGTGGCTCCATAATCTTTTCGATAGCCTACATCCTCGCGAAGATCATCCTCGTCATATTCCTCATCGTCTTCCACTGCCTCCAGGGAGCTGCTCATGTTGGTTCTACGCTTGGGTGGAGCCAACGGGAGACCCTTCTCGCCCAGCATGCGCTGCATGTTTTCAATTTCGTTCACCTGCTGCTGCTCCTGCTGCTGTGGCTGTACCGGTGGCTTCTCCTCTGCCACTGTTTGAGCTGTAACCTCGGCAGGATTGATGGCAGCTGGTGTGGAGGCCAGGCGCACAATACGATCGAATAGAGTGGCAAAATGACGCCGGAATCGACTGTAATCGAAGCTATCCTTAGAGCTGGCGTTGGCATCCAGCAAACCGTGGGTAGAAGTGGACTTGGAGCGGGTCAGGGGCCCGAAATGATGAAGCATATCAATGCCGGGAGCCATAGACTCCTCCCAACTCTTGCGGAGGAATTTATACTTATTAATTTCCTATTTTTATATTTAATTTTGAGTGTACTAACCAATTCAGTCCAATCCTCGATGGGCACACTCAGCACTGAGCTAACAACATTCACCACGCGCTCCTCCAGGTTCAGGGCATGAATAATCCATTTTGCCAAAGCCACGGCGCAATTGAGGTCGCAGCGCTGTCTGAAATCAATAAAATTAAATTGAAGTAGTCACACGACAAGGAATAATGGCGTTTTAGGATACCCTATAGAGGATAGGGAGGGGATTTAGGATACTTTGTATTATTAAAACTTAAATAAGTATAAAGAAAACCAAACAGAATTTATATTTAATGAAACATGAATCTTTTAAATCATATTTACTAAATAAAAACTAATCAAAATGTCAAATATACCCTAAATCAATAACAAATAAGAGGTATAAAAACGTCAATTATCTCAGTGAGTTTGAGGAGGTGGCACTTCTATATAGGAATGACTTAATGACCAGCTAATTATAGGAACACTTCATGTACTACACATACTCACTTGCGTTCATCACGCCGTATCTCCACCAACTTATCGCCCTCCAGGATCAACTGGTCGTAGTTGGATTCGATTTGCATGGTAATAGCCTCTTTGGGTTCACCCTCCGACTGCTCCTGGAGCTGACGTTGAAGGCTCTTGAACTGCTGCCACAGGTCCTCCAGTTGGTCCTAAGAATAGGGATTTAATGGAATTTTTTTAAAAGAATTGTATATGTTAACATCAATCCTCTGCTCACAGTTTGCTTCCTTATGCTCTGCTGGGTTTCATGATGCACATCAATCCTGTGAAGAATGGGCTGAGTTGGTATAAAGGGAGCTGCCATAAGACGCTCCACACAGCGATTAAGGACACCCTTCTTAGGCTTCTTCTTGTCCATTTTAATCAGCCCCGCCGTGCTATCCAGCTGAAGGGTTCGCTCTACTATTCGCTCCAAAATCATAGCAAAAGTCTCCACATAATCCGACTGTATGCGAATGCGATTGGAGTTCTTGGCCGCCACCACTGTAATCACTTCTGATTGTTTCTCCAAGCCAGGACAGAGCAGCTGTAAACCCAAGGCATGGGCATCGCTGTTTTCTTCAAGAAACTCGCCAAAAAAGGTGGCCAACTTGGGAATGACATGCCGGCTGGTGATGCTGTAGGTCAACTTGATACCAGCTGCCTTTTGGGGCTGGCAAGGGCGATAGAACATGGATAGAGGGAGGTGAGCGCTCTGCTGAATGACCCGGGGAATGCCCTGCAAAGGATTGAAAGAGTATTAAATAGGGAAATTCCTTAACTAAACCCATTTGTACTCACCCTGGGACTCACAAAGGAGGCCACCACTTCCACCTTGGAACTGTGCATATGCAACAACTCAGCTATGTAAAAATCCAGCTTAAACTCATGACTAGTGCCCGCTGCCACGTCCACAAAACTCAGGGTATCCTGGCTGCAACGAATGCCATTTGGCATTTGGAACACCAGCTGCAACTCGGCCAGCTCCGCCTTAATCCTACACCTTAGCAAACCCTTCGCCGAGGGCAACTCCTTAACTGCCACATCTGCCGGCACATCCAGCAGGAGAGTATCCAGATCATCGCAGGCCTCCGGCTGGATACTGAAACTGAGACGCACTTGATCCGCCGCCTGCTGATTAAGGGCATCCATGTCGCGCACATCCACCGCCTCCTTGATCTCGTCCTCCAGCTGCTGCAGTTCCTTGTGAGCCTGGGCGAAGCTCAGCTCCTCCATGTTGAGGGGCTGCACCTGAAACTGGTAGGGATCTGCGCCCAAGTAACCCACCTCCAGTTGTCCCTTGGCGCCCAGGGTAACAATGCCTCCAGCTAAACCCTGGACATTAGAGCGTTGAATGGCCACAGGAGCAGGAGATTGGCTTGGCCACTGCGCCGCCCAAATAATATTGGCCTCTTCGTACAGATGCAACTTGGAGGAGTCGGAAACGATAGAGGTGATCAGACGGGCACCAGGCTCTAGGAAATGTAACCCAATTAACGTATAACTGATATATGACTCCTAGGAGAGACTCACCCCAGTAGTAGCCCACCACGAAGCTGTGGAAACACTTGGGAGCATAGTCCAGCTTCAGCATAAAGTTAAATTTGCCATTGTCATCCAGAGAGATAAAGTTCCGCTCGCCCAGGATCATGATGTAGGAGCAGTTCCTAGAAACACAGGCAAACTTTAACTTTAAGTTCAAATCTCAAAGCTGTGGCATACTTTCAGGGCTTTCCCTTGCCTCCATACTCACTCCTTCACTTGCACCACTCGCATATCCACAATTCCCTCGCCAACGCACTGCGTCCAGGTGGGCTGATAGCTGCTCTTGGTGACCAGCGAATGGGACAAATCCTGGTAGCTAAAACACTGCAAATCCCAAGTAGCACTAAACCGAAAGAAGCTATCTGTACGCTCGCAGTAGGCCACCGGAGCGGGCAGGGCACGATGACCAGGAAAACGGCACTCATATGATATGCCATCCTGCTCGTAAAAGGTTAGTGTTCCATCGAGATGAACCACACAGAAGAACTCGCGACCCTTAACCTGGCCAAAGTGACCCTGACACAGGCCAAAGGCCACGCGGTGGAACTTGTGCTCCGCCTGCAGCTGAAGTCGAAGCTGGGCGCCATGCTCCGCCAGTCCGCCGATGGCCAGGACATTGTATATAACAATGGCGTTGGGCAGGAGCACGCCCAACTGATTGGCGTTCTCGTTGCGTACATTTCTGCGAGGGAACATGACATGATCTTCTACTAAAATTCTCCGTTTCCACAGGCTACTACTCACCCACTAAACTTGCCCGCATATAAACCCAGAATGGGAGCCACCATTTGAGTTTCCAGCAGCAAATCGGTGGCATCGTAACCCCTGTGGTGTGGATAGTAGATACTCAGCTGCCCCGTCTGGGAACCCACAATGATGTAGTCCTTCTCCTGAGCCTCCAGACCGAAACGAGCACACAGCAAGCTGGCCACATCGTACTCCTCGCCGGGATCAGAGCACTGGGCGGACCACCAGCTGCAGACGTTAAACAGCGACATGTTGCAACTGATATTAGATGGAACCACTTCGATTCCGATGCCGAGTCCAGTTCCCTGATGTGTTGTGGTTGGAAAAAAAAAGGAAACGGGTAACCATGGCAACGGACGACGGTGTGGCAACCTTTGACTGGGTTTAATCAGTTAATTCCAGCTACCAGAAGTCTTTCCTTTATGTTTTGGCAATAAAACACAGCTGTACATGTTAATTCCAGCTTTCAAAAGTCTTTGCTTTATGTTTTAGCAAGAAAACAAAGCTGTAGAAGTCCCAGAAGTATAAAAACCAAACCTACATATCCAAAGTTAAGATATTCGGGGCTTAACTCTGTTTTAAATTAGTTTCAACAATTTGTTTGGTTTTTACATAATTATTATTTGCATTTTATTCATTAATTATACTAAAGCATATAAGTTAATGGTAAGTACTTAGAAAGCTAAAGGTATTTATATGTTTATATATATAGAGTAAGGATATTACTATGTATCTGATAGATCTGAATTAGATTTACGAATGTACATACTGCACTATGGGGAATTGAGGGGCCGAGCACTTAACTACGATTTACAATTTTAAAAGTTACGAGTTTAACTTAGACTATGGATGTTGTAAGATTAATAATACGGCGGCCACATGCCTGGAACTGCTTGAGGAGCGATCGTTGATGATCGCCGGCTTCAGCCTCTCACCTGGCAGCGCTCTCATCATCCTTAGAGAGCAGATCCCTGCGTTCCCTTCATTGCTCATTCATTCATGGCTGCAAAACCAATCGACAGAAATTGAGATCAATTTAGCAATGATTGACTTGACTGGCGGACTGACTGGCTGATTGAATGCATGAGAATTGGCATGGGATGAGCTATTTTGAGATTGGTTTCAGACTGATTGGCTTGAGTTTGTGGCGGTGGCGGTGGCGGTGACGATAGTGGTGGTGGTGGTATTGGGATTCGAGTCTGTGGCTGTGGAAATGATGCTCGAGATGCTCCGCCGGTGATGACGTGGTCTGGCGGCCCTGCCCATACGTTATTCTTTCTCGCTGCGTATCATGATCTTTTTCTGCACCAACTTCCGTACCTGTTGTGTTGTGGGCTGTGACACGCCACCACCCTGTTGCTGCTGCTGCTGTTGCTGTTGCTGCTGCAGGCTGCTTACTGTGGGCAACGATGTGGTGGTCTGTGTAATGGTCATCACCTCAGCGGGTCCCGCCGTGGGTCCTGCAATGCTCGTGTGCTGCTGCTGCTGCTGTTGCTGCTGCACAACCGCCAATAGATTACCACCAGCAGTGGTTTGCAAGCGTACAGGACTGGCATTTTGTCGCTGATTATGCTGCAGTGCAGCTATCAGCGTCTGCTGTGTGGTCTGGCCACCAGCTCCACCCGAGGCAGCCACCTTCAGAGCACTGGCTATATTCGGACCCGCGACATGCGTACGTATATTGCCCGCTGCCAGGGCTTGGGCGGAGGCAGCCGAAACAACCTAAGAATAAAGAATATCATATTCGTTGTTAGCTAAAGTCTGGAGAATATCCTCGGACGAGTTAACTCACCTGAATGGTCTGCCTCTGGTTGGGCTGAATCACTCGTCCTACGCTCGTCTTGCCCAGCACCAGGTTCGTGGTGGCCAAGGTGCCCTGCTGGCCACTCCGCATCACCTGCTGGATCTGCTGCACTGTCACCGAGTTCGGCAACGCCTTGGTGTTCTGAATGTGCAGCAGCTGCGCTTGGACACTGCCGCCACCCGCCTTTTGCTGCTGTTGCTGCTGCTGTTGTTGCTGCTGCTGCTGTTGCTGGGCCTGAACTGTGGGCAGAGTGCCTGCCGTAACACCCTGTTGCTGCTGCTGTTGCTGTGGACCCGTTGTGGCCACAATATTAGTGGCCGTCGGCTGTCCACTGGCACTGACCAACTGCGTCATCCGGCTAATCTTGCGCGGCATCGTCAGCTGCTGTTGCATCTGCAAGTGGCGCATTTGATTGGGCACGGTGACCTTGATCTGACTGCCCGGTTTTAGCTGAGGCAGCGTCATATTTACGCTGCCCGCCTGGACGGTGGGTCCTGTGGCCGACACAGTGACGCCACCGGCACTCACACTGCTCCCGCTGGCCGCCGCCGCTGTGGAGGCCTTCACCAGCGAGGCAATCTGCTGCTGGGTGACCTGCTGCGGCTGTCCAGCCACGGGGAGTTGACCCTGCTGCTGTTGCTGCTGCTGCTGGGCGGCTGTGGTCGTTGTGAACAGAGCTCCCGTTGCTTGTTGCGCCTTCTGGGCAGCCAAGATGTTATGTCGCTTCACCAGCAACATATCACCGGCTCCAGTGGTCGTGGTCGTCGTTCCATCAGCGCTCACCACTTGTCGCTGCAGTTGTTGCTTGCCAGCGGCCGTCATCTGCTTGATGAACTGAGTCCTAGCCTGGCCGTGCATTTGAACGCTGCTAACCACATTCCCTGCCTGCACGGTGGTGGAAGTACCCGGCATTCCGGGCACTGTTGCCACCTTCTGGCTGGTCACGTGCGTGGCCATGCTGTTGGTCTGAATAATGGTGCCACCAGCTTGCACCAGATTAGTTGTGGTTCCGGCAGAACCGCCTGCCACTCCTCCTATTGTGGCCGTCTGCGTGGTTTGCAGCACCTTCAGGCTGCGCTGGCGATAGAGCTGTATGTGCGCTCCTCCTGGTTGCTGAGTGCCGCCCGGTATCACAGTAGTCTTGCCGCCCTGCTGCAGTGCACTCACCGGAATACCCTTGGTGGTCACCAGCTGGGTGGTCTGATGGTGAGCGGCCGACGATGAGGGAACAGCGGCCAAGCGAAGCTGCGTCTGGAATTGGGCGGGACTTACGCCCTGTCCCAGTGCCGGCATGGACACAATGGACTGTCCACCGGCTGTGGTGCGCTGTTGGAGGGTGTTTCCCGCCACCGACGACACAATCCGCTGGCCCCGCAACATGGCCGTGTTTAGAGTGGTCACAGCCGTCGTTTGCTGCTGTTGCACCTGCTGGCCACTGGCAGTGGTGGTCAGCACGGTGCCCACAGTGGGCAGAGTGCTCACGGATACCACCTGTGGCAACGATTGGGTCTGCACAATGCTGCCCAGCTGCGGCGACTGAGTGTTTACCGGCAGCGTGCCCTGCGATGAGATGGACACTATTTGGGCGGCACCAGCAGAGCCTGTTTGCGGTTGAACGACAGCCGGCAGTGTCTGAACGGGAGTGGTTAGCACCACGCTGACACTGGACTGACCGGAGCCGGACTGCACAGACTGCTGGGCCAGCTGCTGGAACTGACCGGCCGTCAGGCTGGAGGACGTACCCACAATAGTCTTGACGAGCTGCTGGGTGGTTGTCTGTCCCTGCTGGCCGGGATGTGTCCGCAGCTGCTGCTGTGGTTGATGCAGGAGAATGGCTGTCTGTTGGCCAGTGACATTGGCTACATTGGCGCCGGTCAGATGCTGAATCTGCAGCTGCTGCAACTGGCCACCGGCCGAAGGCACAGCTACCGTTGTTGTGGTGGCCGTGGGCTGCTGCTGTTGTTGTTGGACCAGCTCCACGGATTGCTGAACGGGCAGGGTTTGTTGTTGAACGTTGGATACAGTGGGCAGCTGTTGCTGCACCACCTGTTGCACCACTTGCTGCTGCTGCTGCTGTTGTTGTTGCTGTTGTTGCTGCTGTGGCTGCTGCTGCTGTTGTACCTGCTGTACCTGCTGCACTTGCTGACTCACCGGCGGCGGTGGCAACTGCTGCTGTCCTCGCTGCTTCTCCCTAATCTTGTTTGCCTTCATGGCTGCAATATTCTGCGGCGACACTGGCTGATCATAGTTCTGGATGCCAAACTCCTGCAACACCTCCATATGCTTGGGATTCATCAGGCTGGGCGCACTAAACTGGCGCTTTGGTGGCGGCGCCTTCTTCAGATACGCCGTCTTGATGCTATCGAAGCGGGAGCGCATGGTCTTGTAGAAGGAGGCGTTGTTGTCGCTGGCATAGAGCTGAGTGGTGCGCAGATAACGCAGCGGACTCTTCAGGTACTCGGTTCGCAGCGTCGGCTTGAGCTTCTTCTGCTTCTTGGGGCTCTCCACCACCTTGCCCTCCTCCCGGGGCTGAATGTGTGTCTCGTAGCGCCAGCGGCACTGCCTCGCCGAACGATAGGTCTTGGAGCAAAAGTTGACCATCTCAGAGACAAGATCCCAGTTGGGCGTCTGGCCGGGCGAAAGAAGCATCAGGCTGCAGGGCAAACCCTGCAGATTTACCAAAACATGCAAGATGGCAATATCCTCGAAGATGCACCACTCGGCCATGGCTTCCGGCTCGGTTAGAGGCTTGTTGGCCGGCAGTTGCGGCTTCAAACCAGGTATTGGTGAGTTGGGCTTGAAGCTGCCACGGAAACGCTGGCTCTTTAGCTCGCGACGCAAACGAGCCAGCTGCGGCGTGGGACGATCGAAGAGAGATCTGGGCGGCACATAGTTATCCTCGCGTCGCATTTTATTCGGCCGCCGGCTGCCATCGTAGCCGGCATCTGTGCGCGAACGCTTGTGCTCCTTGCGGACATAGACGGGCGGCAAATCCGACTCGGAAATGGGATCCAGCTCGTACATGAACGACAGCGAGTAATCGATATAGATATCGTTGTCGTTGTCCTGCGGCGGCGTGGGCGGACACCACATCTAATCAGGATTCACAAGAGAAATTAGCACGAACTACGAATAGTTGAAAGTTATGCGCATAACCCACTCATGACACTTACCGGCATTTGTTCCATGGTATTGCGCGATATCCAGACCTGGCGGAGAGGCAAGAAAGTCAAAGAAAAGAATAAACGTTCCGCATTATTTTCAGATTAATATAGAAACTCTGTTTTGGTGTTGATTGGGCTGGCTTTTTAGGGGGGAAGGCGGCTGCTTAGAAATAAGAAACTATTCTTGTTTCAACATTTAACAAATATTGATGGCGTTGTAGCTTTCATTCCGAACAATTTCGTATCTTTCGTACGGCATTTAATGGGGGAATTGTACAGATGTATTATATATATAAAAATAATGCGACACCAAAACAGAATTCTACATTTATTATTTTTTTTACAGAAAATAATATTCTTCTCTTGATGATTTCCGCTTATTCTTTTCTTTTGTTTTTCTTTTGTGAAGGGGAATTTTGTCATTCAACGCACGAAATTAGTCCGTAAATAAAAACCACAACGTCTTTTTTAGTTTTCTTTTAGATTTAGCTTTGTTTTCGTTTTTCTTTCGTTTGTTTTATAAGGTTTTTCTCTTTTCTGTTATACAATCAATGGGTTTTCTTTTGTATACTTTTAAAAGCATATACGAAATGAGTTCCTCTGCTTTATTTTAGGGTTAAGGGTTAGTCAATCTATGCTCATAGTCTTTAGATTGTTAGGTTACGTGTACAAAATAAATTATAGAATGCAAAAATATTTAACAATTAGTATATATAGTTAAGGCCTAGACTTACAGAACTAAAGATGTGTGTGTGTATGGAATAAATTGAATTTTAATAACAGTAATCGAAGATGTGGGGAGTTCCTGTGAGTTTCTGCTTGGAGCCGCTGCTAATTGCTGCCAACTAGATCGTTGATATATTATATATAACTCTATGTACACTCTGAGATGTCTTACGATGCTAAACCTATAATATATATATATCTCTTGTGTGATCTCTTGATGAATTTGTTATCCTAGACTCTCTACTCTCTCTACGCCCGCCCGCCCCTAACTAACTTAGCACACATATTATTATGATAAAAGGAAACTCGTTACAGTCTATTAAATACTCGTTTCTGTGTCGCAGCAGCCTAGTAAGTAGTACAGGGACAGTAGGAACAGCAATGGGGCGTCGTTCTGGAGAGAATTGATGGCCCACTAAAAATGCACACAGCAGGCACAGCTAGCTGATAATACTGACAGAGGGAGGAAGATGATGACGATGGAGGATCATCACCTGTTGGTGGCTCCGCTAGAGGAGGCGCTTGGCGAGTTTGTTACCGGTGTGGATCGCAGCATTACCCGAGGAGACTTGCTTATCCATCGATGCAAAGTGTTGACAGAGCCGAGGGACTTGTTGTTTGTATCCTGTTTACCTTTCAACAACGGTCGCTTGGCCACTGCTCGTCGCTGTCGCGGTTCACTCTGCGACTCCTTGGGCGTGGATTCATTGCGTGGCGTCTTCTTGGCGGCACTTCTGTTTAGTGTGCCTGCCACGGGACTCATGTCCAGTGTCCACAGATTGATCTTCACTGAGCCGCGGGATCGTGTGCGCGGTGTGTGTCCCACAGTTTCGCTTTCATCGCTTTTATCCGACGCCTGCTGCTGCTGCTGTTGATCCTTGACTTCGTTGTGCTCATCTTCGTCCGACTCCTCGCTCACATTGTAGTACGTGGAGCTGGTCATGGCGGTGTCTTGCACCTGTTCGTGTGCATCCCAGCCATCCAAGCTCTCATTTCGCTCCTCCTCCTCTTCAACAAGATCACCTGCTGTAGCATAGCTGGATGTGGACTTGCCTTCAACCTCAGAGTCTTCCGTGAGAATATCAACTGTTTCTTCTTCCTCGCCATCGTCTTCTTCATCCTCGTTCACTTGCGATTCGGTTTGTGTGGTTGTATCTTCCTCTAAGGTAGAGTCAGCTGTCTCCTCCTCCTCGTCTACTGTAACATCTCCTGCCTCTTCCTCGTCTTCTGTTACATCTCCTGTCTCCTCCTCGTCTTCGCTATCTTCTGCCTCTTGCTTGTCATCCTCTTCATCTTCCTCGTCCTCGTTCTCCTCCTCCTCATCGTCATCATCATCATCACCTCCATCGAGTTCACTCTCCTCATCCCTGAGCTTCATGGCCAAGGGAGCAGCTATGGTGGCTCGCCTTGTCAGCAGTTTCCTGCGCGTGGCAGCCACGGCCACTACACGCTTTGGTGGTGTTGTCTTTGCATTGGTTGCCCCTTGATTGGACGCCTTAATCGGCGTCTTTAGCATCTTGCTCATGGCTATGCTGGCCGACTGCCGTTTGGGCCGCTCGCCAATGATGAAGGAGGAATCTTCCAAGGCGGAAGCTGCTGCAGAGGCAGCCAAAGCTGTGCGTGTTGTCTTTCTAGTGGGCGGTAGTGTGGGTGGCACATGGGCTACATGGACAGCGCCAAGCGAATGGAGGCGAGTGCATCGACGAATAGCTAGCCCTGTCGTTGTAGTCTTGCCACCCATCGTTGCCCTTTTGCTGTTACTACTGTTCTTACTGCCGCTGCTAACGCCCGCCCCTGTTGATCCTCCTGGAGCACTCGAATTGAGGCTATTCTGGCGATTACCGCGCAATGAACTACTCTGAGCTGATCTATTATTGTTGTTGCTCTGACTACTACTGATACTCCTGCTTAGCTTCTTAGCCGACTTGCTGCGCATCACCCGCACCAGGGGCTGTCGCTTATTGGTAGTGGAATCTTGTTTGGTATTAACCTGATTGCTCGAATCCTTGCGACTGTAGGTGAGCAGCTCCTCGGCCTCCGTTTCCTGCTTGAGCAGCTCCTCCTCCTTGTGCATGGCCGCCAAACGATTGGCCTCCCATTCACGTTTCTGCGCCTCCAGTTCAGCCTCCGCGGCACGCATCTGTTCTGCTGTCCAAGCTGCACCGGTGGCTTCCACAAAGCGCATGGCATAACGCTCAATGGGTGAGAGCTATAAAATGGTAATGAAATTGTGGGTATTAGTATGGGTTTCGGGGGTAAAACTTCCTAGGCTTCGGGTGTCTTGAGTGATGAACTGTGAGACGTTGAGTGATACAATCGAGGCGTAAGAATCGCTTCAACTATGTCTGAAGGTCTGGCTTGCTCTTGGCCACGCTTGCTGCATTGAAAACGTATTTAAAAACAAATTCAATACAAGTAGCAAGTGTGGCCACAAATATTATTGAGTTAATGAGTTATTTGAGTTGAAAATGTAAGACATTGAGTGATACAATCGAGGCGTAAGGATCGCTTCAACTATGTCTGAAGGTCTGCCAACCAAAGGATGGCTGCTCTGGGCCTATCTTGCTGCATAAAAAACACACTAGAGGCATATTTTCCATTTAAAAGAAGCAAGAAGAGCCAGCAAATTATAAACAGACACAAGATACATAAATTCTGGTGGTAATTAAACACTAATACTCTCTTTTACTGCAAAATCCCGCGCCCCCACTCACCTGCTTAACCAAATTCTGCATCTCCAGATCCGCCTTGCTGAGTTCCACTTGATTGCCGCCTCCCTCCGCATTCGTTTCGTCCGCCGCAATGGGAATGTTCTCATCAAACTCGGCCAGATCTGCGGCTACCTCCGCTTTGGCCGTCTTGGTGGCCTGAACATCCTGCTCATCCTCGGCAGCCGCCAAGGCATGCTCAAAGGCTCGCAGTGATTGCTTCTCCGAGTCGCCTTGTCCCGTAGTCGTCGTTGTTGTTACCGCAGACGTACTTGTTGTGGCCATTATTTTATCCTTTTCCTCCGTTTTCTCCTGACTTGTCTCATCCTGCTCGGTCTGATCCATCGCAAAGAGATCCTTGATGGTGGAACTCTTAAAGTATGTGGTGGTAAAGTTACCCCCTTCGATGGCCATGTCACTGAGCATACGCTTTTGGTTGGCCTTCTTCAGAATGTTCACCTCGATGGTCTTTTCAGAGACCAAACGGTAGATGTGAACATCGCGGGTTTGACCGATTCTATGGCAACGATCCTGGGCCTGGGCATCCATGGTGGGATTCCAGTCCGAGTCGTAAAAGATCACCGTATCGGCACCCGTTAAATTAATGCCCACTCCGCCGGAACGCGTGGAGAGAATAAAGCAAAATATGCGTTTATCGCCATTGAAACGCTCCATCAGGATCTGTCGCTGCTCCACCCTCGTCGAGCCATCCAATCGTAGATAAATGTGGCCATGGAAGTTGAGGAAGGCCTCCAGCACATCCAGCATTTTGGTCATCTGAGTGAATATCAGCACACGATGACCCTCTGCCTTTAGCTGTCGCAACAACCGATCCATGGTCTGCAGCTTGCCGCAATCATACTGAATGAGACGCGGATCTGGAAACTGTGTGGTCATTGCCGAGATAATGGGATGCAGCAGCGCCAATTTGGGCAACAGCGCCTGCCCAGCCTTGTCTTCGATTTCCCTCTCAGTCTGCCAGTGCGTCGAAGAAAGATTCTGCACATAGCGACGGATACGCGGCGCACACACCGAAGGAACATAAATCACAAAGTTGGCAAACAGTGGCTTCAAATCCGCACACCTTTGCTCGTAACTCTTGAGCAGGTGATTCAGTGACCAGCCATCTCGATGCATCATCGCCGTGCAGCAGTTGGCATAGCCACGCGTCTGCCACGTAGATCGCTTCAGAGTTCGCGTTGCATTCATACAACGCTCTATGGCGCCGCGGCAATCCGAGCCATAGATGGGCGTGGCATCGGTCCGCCGGCAATTCATCATGGCCATGCGTTTAAGTGAGGCCAATCGCTGCTCTTTGCGCATCTGAATCAGCTCCTGCACCTTGTACGGATCCTCGGCGGTCTCTTCCTCCTCGGCTTCGGCCTTGCCATTGGCAATTCTCTGCTGTTTCTGCGCCGTGCTCTTCACATGCGTAGCCAAATCCCGGACAATGGGTTCCCTAAGCAGTTGCTGTGGTGCGCCAGGTGCTGCTGTTAGCGTTGTGCCGGTACTAGTTGTCGCACCCGACGATGACGCTGCCGTGGTTTTGCTAGTCAGCGTTAGACGTGCTCCAGCTGCCCCCGAATTGGTGGCCGGTGTGAGGTAGAAAAATGGTTTGCCATCTTGCATTGTCTTTGCCACCTTGGCAGGCGTGGGTGCATTCATCATTTGCGGCCTGGCTCCCAGCAACTTGGAGTTGCCCAACACATTTAGGGCCCCCGCGGGCGAGGAAGAGGTTGTCGATGCTGCTGTTGATGTTGTCGTCACAACACTGTTGATTACCACCGGTTTTAGAGCCATATTCACCGGATTAATACTGCCAGTAACACGCTTGAGTACCCTTCCACTGGGCACCAGATTACGCATGGGCACAATCTTTGTGCCCTCCATTCGCATGGCGGGACTGGCACCTACCTTCACGGCATTCAATTTAATGCGCTGCGCCAGCTCAGCACTGCGAACACGAATGTGAAAGCGGTACTTGCCATTGGGACAACGTGGCGGCGGCTGGGCAGCCGAGTCAATCTCCTCGATTAGTTTGCGAGGCGGAGCGAGCAGGCGGGATTTGTGCGAGACATAGGCGGTCATTGATTGCTCCAATTGCAGCAACAAAAGGTTCACAGTCTCCAGGTTGATTTGCTATAAAAGAGAGTATATTTATTAGTTAACTAAAAGCGTATTTAAGAAACTTTTATGAACTATGTAATAGTAACAATTCCAATCAGACAAATGCCTCGCAAATGCGAACATCCTTAATAAAGTTTACGACTCTCTCCAAAATAGATCAAGCCCAACTATCAGTGACAGTTTAACATCATTTTGGCAAAAGGATAAACGTTGCCTCTCCATGGACACTCTGTGGACTCACCGTGAACGGATCATACTCCATTATGTCGCAGACTAGACGCGGTGTGTGGAATGAAATGCCTTCCATTTGAAATGGAGAGATGGTGGGACGCACCTCAAACATGTTTGGGTGATTGCACACCTTGCGCAGCTGCATCAGGACATTGATTACGCTCAGCAAATTTCCAGTTTGCAGCGTTTCACGGGTGCTGTTGTACGAAAATAAATAAATATTAGTAAATCCCTCGATTTAATGGCATTAAAAGCTCAAAACTTACTTGGCGCGACTCATGAAATCTTCGTACAGATAGCGCTGGCGATTCGACAGTCGGCACATCACCACATGCTCGTACTTCTTTGGCATTTGCTTCTCCACCTCCTTTTTGAGGCGTCGCAGTAGGAAGGGACGAATCACCTGCAAGGAGAAACAATTGCAATATGCTAATTACTGCGCATTTAGTTTGAAATTAAGGCTGATAATTATAGGTAAAGATGGTGTAAGAAGCGTTTTCAATGTAATCAACTTGGGGGGTTAATATCGAGCACATGGATAAGACGCCACTCTTTCATCTGGCAAACTAACAAATTGTCATCACATGAGGATGTAAATCAATGTGACACAGAGTGCATTTGCCCAGCTTATTATCGGAAATGGTAGTGTTTACAATGTAAACGGATTAGAGTTATTCATAAACTCAAATCACTTGCAATTGTAAGAACTTTGCTCTGGCACACATCTACGATTTTCAAGAGCATTTAAACGAGCTGGCAAGAAAACGCTTTTAGGTGCTGGAAAATATTTTAAAATGCAATAAATACTATTTTGTTAAATGCGTTTTCAATGCAATTAGCCAGATTAGGTCTTGATTACATGGATAAGACGCATCCCCTTGTTCTGGCAAACTAACAAATTGTCATCACATGAGAGTATAAATCAATGTGACACAGAGTGCATTTGCCTAGTTTTAATCATTAATTATATTAAGAAGACTGTTTACAATGTAAACGGATCAGAGTTGTACATAAACCCAAATCACTTGCAATTGTAAGAACTTTGCTCTGGCACACATCTACGATTTTCAAGAGCAT
>JAEIIH010033820.1:0-16454 GCA_018904745.1 Drosophila orosa | reverse complement strand
TGATACTCTTCAAATAATAAATCGCACTTTATAGTATATATTTATACCGGATGTCTGGCTGGTATACATCCTCCATTCCACCGCCAGACTTTTCGCTTCGCTTAATTTTTTGGAGCTCGCGTCGATATGCCGCACACAGCGAATTCGCTTTTTTCTTTACAGAGTCAATGGTGGCCTCTTCATCAAATTCCTTGATTTTCTTGAGGAGTACTTCCCAAGATTTGTTGCGAATATTTTTGTTCATGTATAGTTCCCTCTTCGCTTGCCACAGAGCTGCCTCATGTTGAACAACGTAGACGACTTCTCGATCACAACATGTTTGTAGAACAAAATCTATAGTGGATGGGCCCCTTAAGTGAATAGAGCCCTACGCCCTCTTGATAGAGTAAATAATATTTATTCGCGTGTCGATATCAATGCTAATTGAATTTCATACCAATGCGAGAACGTTAATCTTTAATTAATACGTTAAAATGGAGCTGTTAGTAATCGGACTAAAAGCGTTTTGCTTGGATAAACACATAAATAGAGGCGGCACCGACCCCATCATAGGATGCCCAGTGGCCCATACTCACGGTCGAGAACGTACGCTAGTGTTAATGTGAGATGTAACAAACATTGGGACTAGCGAGAAAATAACCAGCGAATAACGAGAACAAGATACGACAAGAGAAAGCCTTTAACTCGTCGTCCTTAAAGGCTACCTTTCGTAGTATCTCGCCGGCTTAAAGTTTTTTTTCTATCTTAAAATTAGATATTTTATCTAAGCAAAAATATATTGAATCTTTCTAAAGCATTCCCAAAATAGATCTAGTTTTCTTTCGAAAAAATTCATTTATTTTGGGGAACATGAAAGAGTGACCTTGGTTAAAACATATGGCATTCTGTTTTGAATTTGTATAGCCTTGCAGGGTATTATAATTTAATAGGCCGACTTGTTAACCTAATAAAAACTAGCACACAAGTTTTCCAAAATAAATGTAATATATTTTTAGCTTGTTTATGACATTTGACAAATTTTTAATTTGCCTAAAAAATTATCATTTAATAAAATTGATTTAAAATCCTTATAATGCTGATATTATATGTCTTCTTTGTGGTAGACCAAGACCAAAGGGCGAATATATGTATTTCTGATCCCCATTAAAATCATAATTATTAAAAATAAATCATTAGAAACAAATTTAAATAATATATTGAATCTTGTTCAATGGAGTTACATCATTAAAATTGTAAAACAATTAAAAACCGAGTGTAAAACTTTGTTGTAAACCAATTCTGTAAGAGAACGGGTATTAGAGGTATTAGGAAATTGTATAAAATTGTATTAAATAGAGCTTAAGCTGGGGACGGAAGCCTGCAAATTATTGTGTCCCTTCCAGGAAATGGAACAGATGAAAATGAACTTACCGGAAATGAAAGTGGAATCGGAGGCGGAAATACAACTGAGGCACGCAATCTGTACCTTCAGAACATTGACGATCAAGCCCACTGAATTTTTATGAATATTAATTTATTAAATAATATTTATTATGTTCTAAAATCCCCCTTTTGTTGCACTCTGGCATGCCAGCAATTTATACAAAAATCCCCCCAAGGCATTGCAATTTATTTGAGCTTCTATTCTGTTGGGATTAGATGAATACGGAAAAATGTTTTACGCTCAAAGCAGGGGTCATAATACCATTAAATCTATAAAAAACATAAATGTAGTCCGTTTTAAGCTGTTTAAACCTTTAAAATAATTATAAATAAAAAGCCATGAACCAAGAAGATATTGTAAATAAACACTAAATACATTTGTTTAATGTTTTTATATATATATTGTTAAAAATTCCGCTAGGGAAAGTTAGCTGCATTTTCTTGTTATTTACAAGTTCTTTTTTGGAATATATGTATGTAGGTTTGTGGTATTACCCCAGCAACTTCCTGCTTGCCCACTTCCTGCTGCTTCTGTGATCAATGGTCATTCAAAATGCTCGGCGTCCGCATCCGCAAAAATGCCGTGGAATCAATTTTGCAGCAAATTTTCAATATATAGCGAACGACGGGCGGCGGCGGCGGGCGGCACTCAGCCAGCACATGGTACTATGCACTCGGCTTTCGGCACTTGTCCTTCCGCCAGGACAGCCCATCCTTGATCCCCCATTCCCCCATTACTCCATTCCCCCCACTGGCCCCGGCATAGACCTGGCATGTGGTCGTGGTCGCTTTTTAAAGGACCAAACTCGGACCGCACACGAAAACCCGAAAATGTAATTGAAAAATGATTTTGTTGCACACATGTCCCACATAGGCCCATAGGACAGGATGCCCTCCTCGCATCGGGATTGCATTTGACGCTGCTGCCGCTGGTGCCGGGGCTTGGCTTTTGTCCTGCGGCGGCGCTGTTCGGTAATTTCGTGGTCACGACTCAAAAATTTTAATTAATTCGTCGAGCGGACGGTCTCTCAACTTGGAAATGCTGCAGCAAAGCGACCCAACCCGTCCCGGCCCGGAGACGGAGACGGAGCCTGGTCCTCCTTGAGCCGCCACGTAATTAGCATATAAATGACATTGCCCCTTTACCTGAAGACTGGAGGCTGACAGGCAGGTTGGCTGCCGCAGGCATCCTTTCAAATATGTCGTGTTTGCTTATTGATTTAGCATTAATTGTTAATTGTTAATAACCGAGGAGCGACCGCAGCGGGGACCGCACAGTTTAACGCACCTGACAAACCGCAACGCACTCGACACCATCAACATAGGGGGTTTTGGGGGACTCGCACAGCTTCCAGGATGAGTAGACGGGGTACACCTGCCGCCAAGCGAAAAGCTCAGAAAAGGTGGTTAAATAAATTACTAAAATCTTCCAATTTACTCGGTCTCTCAGTCTCATGAACTGGGGAAAAGCTTCTAAATTGGCCATGACAAGTTAATATTCAGTGTTTGCAAAAAACAGCAACCGATGAAGATTCTAGGAACGTCCTAAACAAATATGAATATTTAGTGCAAATTATTTAAACTTCTGGTGTATTTGTGGTGTCTTTCTGATGTATTTCTCATATATTTTTGTTAATATATCCTAAATTAACCTATTGTTAGCCTTGAATTTGAGAAAATGATATATAGAGTCCCTTAATTTTATTTACAGTGTTTATTGGAAAACTATTATAACAAGTTCATTATTTATATTCTGATTTGCCTAAGATACCATTTCAAAGTACAGTGTTAATTCTATGACCGCAACTGTGAACGGGGTGATGCGATTATTGGCCATAGGGTTTGGTTTGAAGTCTCCGTCCGCATCCGTGTCCTCGTCCTCGTCTGGGATTGTCTTCGTCTTCGCTGCCTAAACAAGAAACTCAATTAACTTGTTAATTTATTTCTAATTTTCTTTGTTCGTCCTTCGCCAGGGAAAACAACTCTGGGGAAACCAAGGTGACGGGTCAGATGGAAGGGAAATTGGCTGCCGCTGAGACATCTCAGATGTCGATGATTATTGTAACCCTTTTCGGAGAGGGATGATGGTTAAATAAACATAAAATTGATCTATCGATATCTTTTAATTATCGTTTGAACTAGCATATACCAGATTTCATATTTCAATGACTTTGCTTTTTGTCAAAATACTAGTCTATATTTTTCTACAATACAAACACAATTGCAGAGTGCTTTGCATATATTTATTTAATGTACATATATTTGTCTATGTTGTTTGCCCATATTTTTATGTGTTTATTTAATGGCATTTGCCAAATTCAGATTTTCCATGTTCGACTCAGAAAAGTATGCTACTCTTTTCGATAACTTCTTTGAGAAGGACCTTTTCCCCCATCTGGCAACTCCGATAGCTTTCTTTCGTGTAGGCGATTTTAGCTAATTGTGTTGCTTCTTATTCTACTGGTAACATCTCGGTTTCGGCTTCGGTTTCGGGGTCTGTACCAGCACTTCCACCGAAACCGGAAGCTCTTCGAGGAATCGCTTAGAGATTCCGCAATTGCCTTGTGGATTGGGAATTGCGGTTGGTTAAAAATCGCTTTACCGTTGCTCACTTGCAACTTTCTGGCAAAGTTAGAGGAGGGGTTGGTGAAGTGCGGGCAAAGTTTTCGCTTTGTATAATTAAAACTAGGCAGGCACGGCGGCGGCGGCGGCGAAGACAAACGGAATTGTTTACATGTGTCTTTGTTACAGTTACAGTTATCCATTGGTGGCCTGCGGATGGCGTGGGAGTGTGAGTGCGGGGAGGCAAGGAATATGTTGGCGTTTCAGCCTACAATCTCCAGCTGCTCGCTTTCAGCTGAAGGCGTGTTTTTTTTCATTCTTGTCTAACTGTTTGTCTGTCTGTGTGTCCGTGTGTCTTTCCCTCTATTTCTCGCACTTGCATACATATATGTCTGCAAGCCTTCGTCCTGCCTGCCTCACACTCCATGCGGCATCATCGTTATCGTCATCGGCATCGCTCTGAGTCGTCGTTCGCCTCGTTCACGCCCATTTTATTTAGCATTTTGTTGTTTTTTCGGTTTCCTGCGGTTTTTAATTAAAATTAACTTTGTTTATTTTGCGCCTCCGCCTCCTTTCCCCCCTCCTTGCCATCTCTCTTGCTCTCTTTGGCCGCCTCAGACAAAGTGATGTTTACTTTGCCCGCGTCTTTCTTTTGCTTGCTCTCTCCGCGGCTCTCTCTCTCTCTCTCGCTGGTGTTGTTGTGTTATTGTTGATGCTGTAGCTGCATGTAATTGCCGCCATTTGCGTTGTCGTCGCTTCCTCTTCCCACTCTCTCCCGCTTTCTCTCTCTCTCTTTCTTATCCTCACATCCCGCCACTTGTTGTTGTTAGTAGTTGTACCTGTTGGCAGACAGACAAAAGCTTAACCAGCGGAAGAAGAGTTTTGGAATCATCGTCGTCATCATCTCGCAGCGAGAGCAGTGCCGCGCTTTGTCCCTCCCCCCGTCTCCCCCTCTACGTGCCACTATGTTTCTCTGGCTTGGCTTGTTTAACTTTTGTAAGTTTGTTAAAGTTTTGTTATGCCTGCTGGTATTTACCCCCATCTACTATGTAGTTTCCCCCTCTTCCTCTCCGCCGCGCTGTCATTTTGATTAGTGCATTTTATTTGCATTCTGATGCAATTCACTTATTTGCAAAAATGATAGAATCCCCCTCTCCAGCAAATGGAAAGCGAGGGAGGGAAGTTGGAAGCGATCCTGGGAGAGATTGACCAAGAAATGGAAACGAATGGAACTGAATGGAATGGAACAAATTCTAACTGGAAGCCTGAGCTTAATGCCAGGCTAAGAAGTAAGCTTAAAATGTAATCATAAATTAAAAAAGAGTATACACAAAAAGTAATGTAATGAAATGAAGGACAGCAAGAGACTGAAAACATACAAAGTGAATGTGAAAGGGACTCATTAACTAAATGAATTAGTTAGCAGAACTGAGCGGGAACTGGAAGGAAACGTAAAAGCCTGCGAATTGCGACTCAAAGTGGAAGGGAAAGGTTAGTAGTGGAACAATGGAAATGTCTGAATGGAACTCATGGGGTAGCTGTAAAAAAAAAGCGCGGCTCTCCTTAAAACTGCTCACGTTCTATTTGTATGAAAATAAATTATATTATTTATTATTTGTAGTCACATTGCCAACAACATTGGTTTATTAATACAAATTAAACCATTTAAATTCATTTTCTAGGCCTGGCTCTCGAGGTAGAAGCGATCCATGCTGATGATCTCGTCGCTGGGCGCCATCAGGTGGATATGGGGAGCAGTGGCCATTCCATCCGCCCGTCGATTGCTCAGGGTTTCGATCGTGGGGCGATCTGACATCGGATCAAGGCCCACATGGCGATGCTGGCTGGAACTGCTATCGGGTTTCGATTGCAACTGAAACGATGTGTGGTGCAGGTGATTCTGTTCCTGCGAGGTCATCGGCGCCTCGGGATCCTGAGAGCTTGACTGCTTGCGCTTGGCATAGAGGTGCTCCATCAGTTCGCGGAAGAGCGAGGGATTGACATTGATGCTGACGCACATGAGCACAAACCAATCCCCGTAGCCAACGGCGGAAAGAACCTGGCGCACATGCGACTTCGGCATGCCGCGCAGGTGCGAGCGCAGCAGCTGCAGTCGCAGCTCGGGGCAGCAGATGAGGAGGAGTCGGTAGCAGAGATTGATTCCCGCCAGCATGGCGATGAACAGGAACCACACGTACAGCAGGGCAAAGATTTTCTCGTTCAGGATATTTAGCGGCAGAACACACAGAATGTCCAGGATATTGGGCGTGCCACTGGGCCCGTAAATGAACATTTCGCACTTGGCCACCTTGGGGAAAACGCGCGACGTCATCATGTTCCACAGGTTCCAGTCGTACACAGGTATGGCGGCCAGAGCATGGATGTACTTGTGCCAGAATCCATTAAATATCACATCCATTAGCCAGAAGTTGGCCAACTGTCGGGTGAGAGTGCGGATTCAGAGATTCAAAAATCAAGAACCAGAAGAACCCAGAACCCAGAACCAAACTCACGCTGATGAGGAAGTTGAGCAGCTCGCAGAAGGCGTACTTCAAGGAGTAGCAGCAGTGAATGGGGGCGAACTGGGCCTGAAAGTACTTGGTTAGCATCCGGAGGCGTGTGCGGTAGGTGGTCTCCAGGATGAGGGCGTCGCCCACTTCGCAGCACAGCTGCTTCATTCGCTGCCCCTCCCACACCTTCCACAGGTACGAGGGGGAGTAGAAGAGGACTGACTGGAACAGCAGGATCATAAACACCCACTGGTAGTAGCGGAGATAGAAGCGCTTCGTCACGCCGCGCGTTTCCGGTCCAACGCCCTCGGCAATGGACAGCAGCCGGGCATACTGCTGGTTCTTGGCCACCAGAGCCTTCAGGCTGCTCATGTTGTTGTCCCCCCCGCCGGTATAGGTGGTGAAGTCCCAGCTACTGCCACTGCCGCCGCTGTCCTGATCCTCGCTCTCCGCTGGCAGGATGTAGGTGCCCATGGTCCAGCAGTAGGACTGCACGTATTCAATCTGCTTCTCGGAGCTGATGCACAGGATCGGTTCGCCAAAGTACTGCTTCGCCGACAGCAGAATGGTGCAGGTCAGCAGGAGGACGACGGTGCACTTGGAGTGCATCGTGAAGATCGGGTCGTAGATGCGCACCGACTTCAGGCGCAAATACTTGGACAGCGGCTTCACCGCCGCGTACATGGCTCTCAGTTTCGGTGGGGGGTCACGACTGGGTAATGTGTGTGTGGTCTCGGCAGGGTGGTCTGGCTGCACACTAAACGGCATCCAGTTCGTTGGGCAAAGTGATATTTGGACACTACACGCCTAGGCTTATCGGTTGCAGTTCTCAGGGGAACACGCTTGCTCCAACTCAGTTATTTTCAACTGTCTGGAATTGTGTGTGACAGTTCCCTGGAGCCCTATATGTCAATATTCGCCATGATTTTTGATTGGAACCCTAGGACTTCTAGAGTTGCCGGCCATCATTTGGGGTTGTTCGCAAGCTGCTACACTTATTCTCTTAAATATATATAATTACACAGGTCGACAAGGTTTTGTTGAGATATTTCAGGTTATGTATCCGAAAAATTGCGTTTTTCCCAACTTTCAAGGTTATGCAGAGGGCGCTACAAATTTTTTGGTGCGGCTCTTTACCTGCATCTTTTAGTTCAACTCTTAACCTTTCTTTTAAGATATCAAGATATATATTACGATTTTTTTTTTCGCGAAGTTATGGCTGTTTGAAATTACGTCTTTAGCATTTTCATTTGAGAGGTTGAGATATTTGAGGTTGTGTACCCCGAAAATTGAGGCAAATAAAACTAGATTTTTGGGGTACATAACCTCAAATTCTGATGCCAAATTCAGATTCTACGCACCAAATTCCATCGAAAATGAATCTCAGCTTTTCTGCAACTCACAAAATTTTGACTGACTTGTGTTGGGCTCTCAAGGGCCTAATGCAAATGCTAAGGGCGTAACTTCAAACAGCCATATCAGCCATACAATAAATCGTAATATATATATTGACATCTTAAATTAAAGGGTAAGAGTTGGACTCAATTTTGTAGGTAGAAAAATAAATCAACAAAATGTGTAGTACCCTCGACATAACCTTAAAAGAAAAAACGCCATTTTTCGGGTACATAACCTAAAATATCTCAACAACCTGACGTGATGGTCCAATTCTGACGCCGGATTCAGATTCTACGCAAAAATTTCCTTTGGAAATGACCCTCAGAGGCGCCAAAAATGCTTCAATGCTGCGTTTTCGAGCTTGCCACAACAAATCACATGCGTTTTACGACGCTCATGAGTATCGTTCACTCTGCCTGTTTGATTTATTCAATTCTCTTAAGAAACATGTATGTAATACTTGAATTTTCGTCTAAAGGATCAAAAGCACAAGGAGTTGTTTTAGAAGGTATCACTTTTCTTAGACTGCAGTATTATTATAATACTTTATTATGTTTATAGTTAACATATGTATTTATTTCCACACTTGTGTAAAAAGAAATTGTCCTGTTAAATGAAAATGTTTAAGAGAAGTTGTAGGTCTAAATTTAGCAGCGTGCAAATATTTGAACTGTGTTATGTGAGCGTCCTAATTTGTTCCTTTTTTTAGAGCCACAAAATGATTGAGCCCCATCATCCTAAAAATACAATTACTGCCCGGCGGCTGCCTGATATGTGAAGCCATCAATCGAAAACACTATACACATGCCCCGAAGCGATTATGGACAGCGTTTTCAATTGCAATGCATACACCTTGATGGAGTCCCGGCCCCATTTTTCGTTTTCCCCACTTTTCCCGCTTTCCCATTTTGTAACCGTTATTTTGAAAAACTCGTATGTATGAGGATCACGAGCTGTGGGAATGCCAGCGAATGGCAATAATAATAAAATGATTAATCGATGCTACATGACTGCATATACAAATAATTCCCAGCGGTGTGTCGTCATCAGCGTCATTACCCACATCGTCGTCATCATCATCATCATCATCATCATCATCATCATCGTCGTCATGGGCGTAGAGGTGATGGGGGTGATGGGGCAACTATAGTACATCGTCATCAACATTATCATCCTCGCCGGTTGCCCCGTGCAAATGTTTATTGTGGGAATTCGCTGGCTGTGCGACGTGTCGAGTGGCGGCGACTCTAGCATCAGTTGCTCCTGTCCAGGTCCCAGCTCCCAGTTCCCAGCTCCCAGCTCCCAGTCCCCCGTCTCGGATCCCAATCCCCTCCTGCTTTGCGCCGCAGAAAAATTAAATTTATGAATTGTTTCGTTTGTGCGTGACCGGAGATTTACAATAATCAGAAATTGGGAATCAGAGAACACGCTCAGGAGACTAATTAGTCCTGGCCGTGGCGGCGGGTATACGGATGCCAAATTGTAATTATAATTTCTCGTGTCTGCCGACTGCCCCCCCCTTCTCGCTGATTGTTTGGCAATAAAACGGGAACGAGAATGAAATATGAATCGAAGCAAGCGGAAACGGAAGCGAATTGAAATTAAATAAAGAAGTCAAAGTTGCCGCCTAGAAACACCATGAAAAACCTATGAAAAGCATAGCTAAACCCTTAAAAATAATAAACAAAAAAGAACATTTAAAGGAGTGTATTTAGATTTTTCTCTTCTGTTTTCTTAAAGTGCCAACTTGGGCTTTCAATTTAATGGAAACAAACAAAAGTATTTAAGACAAATTAAAAGCCATGGCCAAGTTAAACAAATAGTCTTAATATGTGTAAACTTCTAAACATTAAATAATAAAATATATATAAATATTGGAAAGACATTTCAAGTGAGTAAAATAAACAATTCAGCACAGCTTAGGTTTATTTTTAAAATAATTGATAGCTTATAAATATAAATATGATACAATAACCGAACATAAAAGATTTCCTTTGTTGCTGCTGCTGCTGCTGGTGCTCCGCCGACACCAATCAATCCCGGCCAGGTGCTGATCCCTTTGCCACATAGTCACCCCATTCATCTTGAACGACTCCACCCCGCCCCATGAGAGCCCATAAAAGTTCGCTGACAGCTTTTTAAATATTTATTTAAATGAAATTCATTATTTAAAGCGATTTTTCATTGACCACAAAAACCGAAAAACGTTTGCTGTACTGCCCGGGAGTTGGAGCTGGAGCCAGAGTGGGTGAAAGGGAATTGGTCTGGTGTCGGGTTGGGCAGGACAGGATGAATGGCCAAAAAGGATGGATGGCAGGATCCAGGATCCCCCACTGCGTGTGTGTCTGCGCATTGTGTTGGTCTACGGGCTACGGGCTACGCATTTCGTGCTTAAATAAATAAATTGAACAATTATGCGTGGTTGCGGTTGTTTTGGCTTTGATGGAGCCCGGGCATAATCCTATTACCGGGGCCATTCGCCAGTTGCCACTCTCTGCCATTCGACAGTTGCGCCCAATGACGACTCCCATTCCGCAGGACCACCTCGTCCATACTCATCCTGCTGTTCCAGTTGTTCCAGTGGTTCCAGCTCCTGGTCCTGCTGCTCCTGTGTATCCCTGCGATGTAACTCCTGAATGCGGTGGCTGCTATATGGTCACTGGTGGTGGATGCTGGCCTGGTGGTTTTACTTTTCCGCATAAATATGGCAAAGCAGCTGGCCGGGCTCCGCCTCGGGCTGGCTTTCAGCTTTCAGTTCGTTTCAGACTCAGGCTCAGGGCTCGGCGATTATTTGATGCCCAAATTTAGCTAAACGTTGTTAAAGTTGGCTCCGATTTCAACGAAATTAGCGATGCATTGTATTAATTCCCATAGTGAGCGTTGTTATGAAAAAGCTGTCAAAGTTCGGTGGTTAGCTAATATCAAAAGTAATCGACATCTAGACGAGGCTCCTGCTTGGCGTTGCCAACCTTTTCTACTTTCCTTTATAGTAAATTATATTTTATAAAACATCTGTAAAAGGTGAATTATAAATATATGCAGAAGAAATTGAAGTGAAACGACTTCCGTTTACTTGCATCTCAAAAAGGCCAAAATAGTTGCATAAAATCCCGCTAAATTCGAAGGACTCTCCTGGCCAATGGGCATGATGATGGCTGGTGAGAGGAGCATAAGCAGTCCTAAAGAGATCTGCGGTTGGCTGTCCTGTCCTGTCCTGTCCGCCCCCAGAGCCAGTCTCCACTACACAGAAACAAAACTGAGTGACAATCCTGCAATATAAATAAATTTGATGAGGAAGTAAGAAAAGCGTTTGAGGAATAACAACATAAATTACTTGAATACTTTGTATGTTAATTTTCTATAAATAAAGAAGTAATCCCTAATAAAAAGGATTAGGATTATGAAATAATAATAATGACTCAAAATATGAATTTAAAAGTTTACTTTGCATATTTTTTCCACTGTGTATGAGCCCGTAGTTGCGTCTTGTCAAATGCACTTTTGAAATGCGCTGCTGCCCTCCTCCACCACAGGGCGGCGACAGTCCGCGACCACTCGCCGACCGTCGTCACTTGGAGAAGGGTTACCCCGCACTCCGGCTCGGGGCTGCCTCCGCTTTCGTGTCCATGTCCGCCTCCTGTCCGCCCCAATGGATCTCTGTCCCAGACACCAAGGACATTTCGGGGGTACCCGCCACTTGAGTCGAAATTTATGCGTTTAATAATGCATTGGATAGACATCGGTGGTCGGAGGAGGTCCGAGGTCCGAGGAGTGGCGCTATGATGTGATGGGTCCCGCGTTGGCGCCGCTTACCTCAAAGGCCACATCATCATCATCGTCATCGTCGTCGGGGGCCCGTTATTATGTGCCAACGGGGTCCTCAACGTGATGTCGTCGACCAGGAGCAAAAGCTAGAAACGGAAGCGGGAACGGGAACGGGAACGGGATCAGGAGCAAGACAAAGGCCAAAGCCATAGCCAAAGCCAAGGCAAAGTTAAAGGCGACGATATCAGCATATGTTACGAGTCTGTGCGTGTGCATGTGCGTTGCGTGTATGCGTCCCGAGTGTGTGTCGTGTGTCCTGTGTCCCGTGTCCTGTGTGTCCTGGCATGTTCCTGCCGCTCCTGCCGTGCATTGTTCGATTAATGACTTAACGACGTGAGTTGAATAACTTTGATTTAGTGTCATCTCATTTTGCGTGCCACACAGAGCACATGCGGCGGGAGGACCTCCAGAAGACCTGCTCTGCTCTGCTCCTGCTCCTCCTCTCAGCTAATTATATTTATTTACTGGGCGTGCACACAGACAGAGCGGGATGGCGATGGAGCAGCATGTGTGTGGCTCTGTGGCTGTGGCTGCCTTGAGCCTTTAATTAATATTAGAATCCCAGTAGCAATCAAACGGCGGCGCATGATGAACATATTTGATATGATATTGCCAACAGAAAAGATAAACTGGAGCATCTTGGCCAAATTTAAGTGCCATTGGACAATCGTGGCAGCGGGTTTGAGTGAGTCTTATAATCATAGCTGTTTTTTTTTAATCTAAAATTAAGAAAGAAAGAAAGTTTTAAATATATGAGAATCTATACAAAGATACTTGTATAACTTTAGAGTATATTAAGGAGCATCTTTAAATTCTAAGAGTATTTCTGATTCTTTGAAGATCAGCTTCCTTCGACGAACCAGTTGCATATTCATATACATACATAGACTTCGGACTTGCCAGGAGTCTGAGTTTCGCTATGACAGCGATTTGGCCCCAAGTCTAAGCTCCTCCTCTTCCGATTCCTTGGTGAAGACTAACCCCCCGTTCGGGCTCTGATCACGTTTAATTAGCCCTAATGAATGTCCGGCTGACGGGGGCGCGTCTCCGTCTCCGTCTGCTGTTTTCCGGAGTTTCCTTTTTCGGACAGAGTTAGCTGGCCGTGCAATTTGGCCACACGGTTTTCTATTAGCACACACACCCACTTCACCCCCACTCTCAGGGTTTTTGCCTCGTTATTTGTAATTTGTTGTAAGTTTTTGTTTCAGTTTTTATTGTTGTTGTCGGTGGGGGTGCTGGGGTGCTGCCACACTCTTGTTGGCCTTTCTCGAACCCACTGCCACTTCCACTACCACTTCCGGTTCCCAGCTCCACATGCCGCCGCCCCTTTTGGGGGGCAGCATCGACAAGCGGACCGTCGTTGTTTTTATCGACATTGAAATGTGGCCCCAAAACAGTTTCAGCTCATAAAAATACAATTTGCTGCTGCTTATTTTTTACGATGCACCAGAGGGCGATGCTCGGTCGGTCCCGGGGTCTTGGTCTTGGTCCTGGTCGTGGCCCTGGTTCTGTTCCAGCTACTGTCTCATATCCTGTCCGATTTGCTCGGACTCCTCCGCTTGCCCAATCGTTGGCCAAAAACTATTTTCGAGCATGAAATGGTGCGCACACATGCTCCAAGTGCGTCCAATGTCCACTTTTCCCTATTCCCATACCCTTTCCCGGCGTTGGGACATTCCCATTCGCAGTGAAGCCTGAAATTATGAATCTACAATAGATTTAAATTGATTTCAACAAGGTTTTACTTACTTTTACTGTACTTTTTAATCTTAAAAGTATTTTTTTGAAAACCACGTGTTTTGAACTTTGATTTAAGGGTTGCCAGATGTTGTAAAGATAAAAAGCTGTCAGACTGTCGTGAATTATGCTAATCAGCTTTTGTTAATGGAATGCCTCAAAATAAAAATTCAGTTATTTTGCTTAGATTTTGTGGAAATAATTGCTACTTAGCTTGATCTGGAGTTCGAGTTAGAGTATAAGTAAGTCACTGGGATTTGGCCAGCACTTCTTATGCTTCCTTCATCGTTTTGTCTATTTTCGATTGGGTTTTTTTTTGTCCAGTTTTCGTCCAGTTTTCGTTGCGTTTGCCACCAACTTACATATGTGCGGGCGAACGTAGTGTTTTCGGGGGGCGTGGCACCTGCAGCTGGGCTCTGGCATTTAAAACGTTTAAGGGATTTGTTTATGTGCCCGGGAACTGGACTTTGGACTTCGGGCTCTGGACTACTGGACTAGTTCAGGTGGCTGGACATACATATGTATGTATGTATGTACATATTTCGCTTCCGTTCGACCGTTTGGAATTGCCAAAAGTTGCCCCAAAACATAAAAACAATGAGCGGCCTGCCGGACCGAGAACGGCCTGACTGAATGAGCCTATCTATTCATAATCCTGCTTAATAATCCCATCTCCCATCCAGCTCCCAGCTCCTGCTTGGTCACTTCTTGTTTTGGCATTTCCGGGAGGTCAAGGGATATTAAATAAATAAGCCTCATTTCTGGAAAAAAAAAAATAAAAGTTTGGAGTATGGACATGTTGAACACAGCCAGAGTATTTAAATCAACGATTTTCTAAATACATAAAACATAAACACAGTTTAGGCCGACATTTTTTGTATCGATTAGCTTTTAATTTATTTGCCTGGCTACACTAAAACGATCGAGGTGGCAACGCTGCACGTGCTTGCTAATTTTCTGTTTCCTGTGAAAAGTCTGTCTACAACATTTTTCGTCGGAATAAAAGAGGTAAGAATTTTGAAGTTTTCGTTGTCAGCAGGTTATTCCTAATATCTTAACCCAGCGAATCATGGCGTCCAACAACGACAACACACAACGAGATCGATCTGGCCTTTCGTACTTTGCCAAGAGGGGTATCTTTGGACTTCAAGAGTCTCTCACTAAACCGGTGGTCCCCAAACCAAGACTTTCACGCGACCTAATACCTCTTTCTCCGATGGCGCACCGGAGAATCAGCCGGGAGCGTATCCAGCTTTTGAATGATCCACCGGCGGGCATCCAATTAATAGCCGCGCTCAGTGAGTTCAGGTGGCTAACCGTTTTCGATGGGCCGAAAGATACCCCCTACCAAGGAGGGCGCTTCAAGGTAATTGTTACCTTTTTGCCAAATTATCCATCCTCCCCCCCTGGCATACGCTTTGGAACCAAAATCTTCCACTGCAACGTTTGCCCCACGGGTGGAATGGGCGCACGCGTAGTAGCCAAAGACTGGTCGCCGTTGCACAACGTGCGACAAGTATTGGATGCGGTCAAGGGGCTTCTGGTGAAGCCCAATCTGGAGAAAGCCTCGGAGCCTTATGTCGCAAATGTGTTGAAGTATCATCCCAAACACCACGACTTTAATGCTCGTATGTGGACGAAGCTTTACGCCAAGCCAGAACAAGCTCTTCTATCAGTGGTGGATTGACAAATTTTCAAGTCTTACGAAATCTATTTTAGCTGTGCAACGAGACACACTACCTTAACACGAAAAACAGGGATATATTTTGTATTCATAACACACCTTACACATTGCTTACTACTGCTGCTGGTACAACCAACCTTGACACTTGCCACACTAACAACACCAACTACACTTATGCAACATGTTTAAACAAGTTTTTTGAACAATCCAAATCCAACACAAACTGTACACCAATATGATTTAAACTCTGAAGAAATGTTAACTGTATCTTTCTGAATGTTTACTGCATGTTAATAAACTTACAGCTTCATACAAATCATTAAAAAGTGCTCTGGCTGATTGTACTAATTCTGCGCTGAATATTTTACTTTCAGAAGTGCCAAATGGGATATACATACATACATATGTACATATGCACGTATGTATGTAATACATACCATGTATGTACATATGTAGGTTTATAATTTTGATCAGAACCCAGAACCTTATACTAACATACGATTTGTTAACTATAACGTGCCCTGATCTCTTCTTATTAGCATTTTCCTCTTGTAATTTCATTTTTTGTCAGTGTAAACTTTTCAGCGCTTTATTCCTTTGCATTCGATTAGATTCTTCACACACACACACACAGACCGTGTGGTGTTTGCACACAGACCGCATCAAAGATGCACATATATGTATATGTATGTATGTGCAGGAGGCATACATATGCATATCCGGCGGTAGGGGCTATGGTGTGCGTGTGGTTGCCACTGGTGGCAATGGCGGAAAATGGGGAGAAATGGGCAAAAGGACGCAGAAAAGTCGGAGCCATTGCACTTATTGTATAATTATGCAGTTTAATGAATACTAAAAAGCTGCCAGACAGCGGCTGCAGCGGGGTGTTGCTTGCAATAAATACAAAACTGCGTGGCGGCAAAGGGAAAAACTGTGCGGGAAAAGCAAACAGAAAGGCAGCGGAATGAAAATAAGCGTGTGTATAAAATTAAGAAAACGAAATGAAGAACATGCAACAACGGGCATGGTGTGTGTGTGTGTGTATGTGTGTGGCCGCCATGTTGATGATTACAGTTATTACGGCTTCGGGTTAGCGGGACTTTAGCGAAGCCACAGAGAACCAAAATAAAATACTAATAAAAAAATATATACATACATATGTATGTATGTATGTTGTATATAGATATATGTATATAATTTTAAGGTACTTTGCATGTCTTTTAATTTATTGTTTTTTATGTTAAGGCTACGAAATTCCTGTAAATAATTATAGTTTAATTTACATGCAGAGTCTTTCAATGTATTTCAAGATTCGT